>DWAJ01003383.1:0-14930 GCA_018238005.1 Eurema mandarina
GGCTACATACTATTTAACTGAAAAAAAGGGTTATAAGGGGAGTAGGGGCGGTCAAAGTTACAGTTAATACATCTTAATATATATAAATCTCGTGTCATAATGTTTGTCCTCAATAGACTCCTAAGTCCTAAACCACTTAACCAATTATAATAAAATTTGCACACCATGTGCAGTTTGATCCAACTTAAAAGATAGGATAGCTTACATCCCGGTATTGCCCCGGGAACGGGAACTACGCGTGTAAAACCGCGGGACACAGCTAGTATATAATAAGTAGGTATGTATTAACCTTTAATATTAAATGTATACTTATAAATCAGGAACTTGAAATTCAATCAGTCAGCCTTTCCTTAGCATTCAACGGAATTCTAAGCAAATTTGTGTTTCGTTAAGTTTCGTTTCCGAATCTCTTAGTATTGAGATTTGGTAAGCAATGGAACTAGGTCAAGATTTGGTACAGACGTAATACTGAGCTTTTGGTCTTAAGTGGTCTTCAATGGATGATCTGTAGATGTAAGTCCGTGTATACATATAACTGTATGGTTACAATTTAGTACTGTATTGCCAGTACTTAAAATAAAATTTTTTATGTTTTGTATCTTATTTTGTTTTAATTTTGGTATATGCTATCTGCTTAATGATATCCAATGCATCCTTTTGTAAATCAAAATTCACTTAAACTAATGTCAACCATGTCTTACATATTACTACTGTGAATTTTTTAAGGAAAATTAAATAAATAAATAAATAGAAATGACATTGTAAATCTTTATATATAATTAACATGATGCCTACGACTACATTTGGTGTACAGACCAGTACTCAGTTTTCTAAACAAATAAATTTTATAAAGGAAACTGTTGTTTACTGTTTAGAGTTGGATTTTTAAACCCTTTCAATAAAATGTTTAAATACTATGATATTTTGATATACTGTATATCATAATAAATTTTTTAAGTTCACTTTACATATATATTTGTTTATTACAGTATTTTGACTGCTCCGATATATGTATAGAGTAAATGTGTTTTGTTACTGTATCAGTAAATTAGGAATAGTTGCCAAAGTACAAAATACTAAGCCAATACAAAGAATATATGCCTCTAGTAGACTATAGAATGACTAAAGTTTTCTTATGTTTGGACATGAAGTGATTCTTGAAAAGCCGCAACAGTTTGTAAGAATGGCTTCTTATGATATTTTCAATGATTTTACGCCAATAATAACTAACAACAGCAAAGCTGAAGCTAATAATTGCAGATATTGAAAAATGCACCAACATAAAATCTAGTTTTTGGTTCGTCCGGATTTGAAGTGATCCTTGAGAAATATCTGTAAGACTTGTTTGTGTTTTTCCATTGATGCAAATAAATAATCTGTGGATATTATAATAAAAATAAATCACTTCTAGAGTGAACCGATATATTTTAAGGAGACTAAATCCATAGGAGATGGTATAACTTTATACAATATGTGATTTCTAGATTTTTGGTACGGCTGCACGGCACTAGACACTACTTTTTCTAATACGAATATTTTTAATACTAATGTTCATATTAGGTATATACATTATACAAATGTGGCTTAGAAATGCAAAATACATTGAATATTTTATACGACGTAACCGTGCTCGAATCCCCAACCATTTAGATACAAATATAGCGATGTTTTTAATAAAACTTTATTTATACAACGATATTGCTGAAGTTATAACACGTGTGTTCTGACAACTGCTCTAACCGCGTATAAAATACCCTTTTTCGCTGATTTCCCGCGGGAAGCCCGTAAGTCTGAATTTTTCACTAGTTTTCACGACTATAGAGGCGTTGCTGACGTATTTTCAGAGTAAACTGGTGATACAAACATGATTGTAGTTTCAGAGCTCCGTGCCTTAAAAGGAACATTCTTTTCTTACTTCGTTGTCTGTTTTAAGGAATACATTAAGTTTAAGGATGGATATTATAAAGCAAACAAAACCCATGGTAAATTAAACATCAAATGATAGTTGAAACATGTAGCAAGCATCTAAGTATTTAAAAGAGAAACATCTGACAAGCATTCTTTTAAAAGGAATGAGATCACGGTTTTTAATTTTATTAAAAAAATATTAATGTATTCATAGTCGATAATTCAATGAAAATTTTAACTAGCTTAAGCGTAAGCTATTACGGTAACATTTAAATTATGGACCGCTGATTGAATAAAGTGCTTAATGAATTGTAAGACACTAATTAATCTGCATCGGGCGCAAAATTGACCTATGGTACGCGTTCGTAGATGGAAGGGACTTTATTGCGTTTATTTCGATGAACAATTTTTTGCCTTAAGTCTTTGTTATAGAGGTGAGTTTTCTCTGCGCACTTTTTTGTAATAAATTATCTGTTATTAGGACTATGTTTACAAGTGGGAGTACAATAAGGTCGCCACGTCCGGCGTTATTTGAATTGCCAACGAAGTGAGCCCTGTGTGAGAACAGTGTTAGGTTATGAGGCAGAAAATTGTGGAAAGCAACTCATTTCGTTAAATGCTGTGAAATCAGCCAGATAAGTAGTGAATAAGAAAGTGATGTGGATTAACATGCGCTGTGTGTAATTCTCGTTATTCAGTGAAACTATTGGAGTGAAAATCCTATTCGTTAAATGAACGACGGACCAATTTGTTATGTTTTATCGCCTAGCGTGTTGCAAAGAAGAGTGTTTTTAATTTTGCTGGATTATAATTAGTACATCTGTAACATTGTTTACTCAATACAATCATAGGAAAATAAAGGTGAAGTTTATATTTCGAATCGTAACTATATCTCATCTTTTGATTTTTTTATTGAAGGACACGAAAAAGGGGAAAGTTAGCAATTTATACATTTGTGTGTGTTGCTACCTGGAGTAGCTCTTGTCGCGAGGGGAAGACAAGTCTATATGCCACATTACCTTACCACAATCATTGTTTGCTTAATTATTATATATACAGACACGTATAATATAATAAAACATTTTTTATGTAATGATTACTGAGCTGGAAGTGTGTCTGATGGTAAGCGACCACTTCCCATAAACGGTCGGAAATTTTTGTGCCTCATCTCTATGTTGCAGACTTTAAAATAGTATTTGTGACCGAAGGGAATTAACTGAACCAGTTACTTCTTACCGAACGAATGAGATGAGATGCCATTACTTAACGCTTTTTTGGAAGCGTGGTACCTCTACTAACACTTTATTTTTTATATTATTATACAAAAATACTTATTTTTTAGTGTAGTAAAGGGTAAAAACTAAGGCAGATAAAATACTTTGCTTTCGTTTTTACTTGCCTCATATAATTCCAGCTTTCGGTTAATTTAAAACATATTCACGAATCACGTCAGCATACCTCCCTTGGTGTAAAAATCCGCATAGCAATTTATTAGGACCCTAATTATGTCCCTCCTAAGTGTCGTACAAAATGTGCTCAATCTCAGGTATATTCCACGTGAAGTGTGCTTGCGAGTCCTTAATGTAGAAAAATAATGGCGATCCTCTATTACAACCTCTTGAAGGACGGTTAGTGCTCTTCAGATGGCGGCTATTGTCTCGATTCTAAAGAATTTTGTGAATAAAGAACAACTGTATTCTTTAAAACTGAAACGGTGTATTCGTTGATGGTTGTGTTTTATGAAGTTTAGTTTGAAATTTTGGTTATTTCTTATTCAAAATAAGGTCGTGTATTTTCATCATCAGAGTACGAGCAGATGCATAATTTATTACAAAAATTTAACCTACAACAAATTAAAACTACAAAAAATTATTCAGCTATTAAATTTGGCTGGTCTTGTCATTTGGACGAGATTTCTTCCACTTAACCTAAAAACTGTAATATGTCAATTTGACGGACCAGATATTAGATGCGATATATTTTTTATTAATTAAAAATGCATTTACTTAGAACCATTAGACGAATAAAAATTATACCAGCCATAGAAATTTTTAATTTGTTACAACAAGGTAACACACCATAAAGGTTAACTTTATAAGCCGTTTTATCAACTCGTATTATGCCTAATGCCAGTGACTTCCCGCCCTGTTCCTGTTATATCTAAATTGATAACACGATATTATTCACACCTGTAAATTGACAGGGATCGGTGAGTCAGCCACAGCTCAATCACCCATGACCTTTGACCCGCATCAGAGAGGATACTTAATTAATATTGGACAAAGACGAATCGCTCGCTGTACGTACAGGAACCCTTGGTTTGGTGATATTTATTTATAGGATCGAAACATGTTTGATAAAAATTCTTGGAACAAGTAAAGGCCAAATGGATGTCTTATACGATTAAATATTTAGAATTGACTATGATACGAGATTACATTTTTGTTTTTGATTTAGTCAGAAAAGTATTTAACGTCGAGCTAAGCTTTTCTCTGTCGCGTCTATGTCTCTATTTTTATGGAATTTTGCGATAAAATTTTTAAAATCTAAGAAAAAGAAATGCTTCATTGTGTTGCGACAATCAAATTATTAAGACAGTAGGTCTTAAGAAATAGTTTCTTTAACGATTTCATGTAACTATCTACTCATAAATTGTTGTATAAATAGTTTCAATTGTATAATGCTTTATATAAAACTAATGTAGCTATTTGAGAATATAAGCGGTTGCCAAATAGCGCATACAGGTTGCACCGAATGCGTGCGAATGACTCATATCCTACTTCAATTACGTATATTGATGCATCCTCGCAGCTGAAAGGATCAATTAGAAATATTTGAGTTCAGTTTCTAGATTATTCTTACAATTATTACAAATACAAGGACTTGTGAAAATGCATGCTTTGTATCCCGATATTGCAACAAGGTACTATGATGACAAATTAAGTTGAAAGGCCACTTTATATAATCCTTAAAAATATATCTAAACATAAGTAAACTTATAAGGTTAAACGTTTATGTGAACCATTTCTTAGTCCGTATTTAATATTCATAAAGCATTCAATATGAACTTGAAATCAGTTTTCTATTACTAAGTGAGCTTGAGTCTCGGTCGTAATTTTGAACAATGTTCTTATTAAACGAATATGAAAAGTATCTTGTGTTTATACTGTTTTTAATCTACTCCTATTGCAAACTTCAGCCGAATCAATTCAGTAGTTTTTGCTTGAAAGAAAATTACATACATCCTCATTGCTTACAAACCTTCACGGATTTTAACATAAGTTCCTACTTGTGTTAAAATCCGTTATGTTAAGTTTTAACTTTCATGATCCTCCATAAAAGTTCAATTTGTATTTTGTCAGTACTCAGCTTCTTCATCAGGAAGTAACATAGACTAGATTTATTTTTCTTGAAAATCGATATCCTTAAGAAAATTGATTTTACGAGATTTGATTGAAGTTTTTAAGATTTCGAATTGATACATATTTATAATAATAGACATTAGCAGAGTAGTCATAATTGACGATTTACATAATATCTCATTAAAAAAATGTTAGTTATGAATTCAATGTACCTGATATATCAATACTGTTGTGTTTTACTTTTCAAAGCAAGCCCGCATGCAATTAATTTCTTTTCAAACAAACAGATTCTTAACATTGCCTGATAGCACTCGCATATCGCATTCTGTGTGCATTCCGCTTGTTTAACTTATTACGGATATGCATGTTTGTTAACATTTTTAGTATATACTTCCTATATGAGTATACTCATATATTAAATAAAAACACTTTATTGACAAACAATAAAAACAGGACAATACAATTTAGCCAAAAGGTATCTATTTATTCAATTAGGCTACGTATAGTAACAATTTTGAATCGTCATGGTATTACATAAAATAATTTTTAACAAAAAATAAACCGACTTCAAACTAAAAAGCAAAAAATAAATTTGCCTCCCATAAAGTAATACGCATTTTCATTTAGTATATAGAAATGATTCAATAGTCATTTTATAATTTAGACGTCGGTACCAAGTACTACAATTTATACAATATCGGTTTAACTAAAGAAAGCACTTATTGTTTTACTTGGCACCGACTTCTAAATTATAAAATGACTATTGAAAATACTACTTAAAATGAGTCCACCTCGGAGACATCTTCTTTCCAACAAAAAAAGAATCATCAAAATCGGTTCATAAACGACGAAGTTATCGGTGAACATACATAAAAAAAATTATACATACAGACGAATTGAGAACCTCCTCCTTTTTTGAAGTCGGTTAAAAACATTTACCAGCGGTTCGGAACCATATCAAAATATATTACTTATTTTAATTTTTATTAAAAAACAAATTGTATTGGTTAATTATTAACTTATATCTTATATTTGGGATCCCAATATAAATATACATATTATTATACGTTTTATTGTTATACAGCAAGAACAGTTTAATTACATCTAGTGATTTATTTTGCTTTATCAACCCTATTTAAATCCAGCAACATACTCGTATTTAAAGGGTAAATTGACTCCATGTGTTTATTTAGGACTTTTAGTAGTATCGGTTCTATTATGCGACAATGCAAACTCAAACACCCGTAGATCAACTATTTATCAAACAAATTTGTTTACTGGACCTTAAATTTTATTAGAATAGAACCAATGATTAAACTGTTTGGAATATTTAACACAACACGTTTTTTATAGTATAAGAAAGAACCGTCACGCTAAGCTATGTAACGCTCGTTCGGGTAAAGTCGGCTCTCGTCGACTGATGGAGTAAGAAAGACGAGTATTTTCACCTCAAACGTGTGATCTTAAAACACACACCAATCTTTATTGACGTTGCAACTATCAAGCCACAATGACGTTTGAAAAAAACAACACCGAATTCAGATAGCAACTTTAATTAATTTGGAAATTATGTATATTGCAATTAAACATAGATTTTAGTATGTATATAGCTTTGTATGAATTTCAAACTAATCAACTTCCTTGTACGTAGCAAATTTCAATAGAATTAATCTTGGAAAGCGTAGCTGGACATGACAGTACAATATTGTGTAAATAAATTAACGTGTCTAAATATATAAGCTAATTTTCATTTCAGAGCTAAAGTCATTTCATACAAAGTATGATATACTATGAGACTCAACTATTTATTATTTTATGTAACATAACATAACACTCCTTTATTATTATTGTTACATATTTTTTCATAACAAAATAAATTTATTGGTTGTCAGTATATAACAACCATTCTATAACACAATGTTATATTTAACTAACGTAACAAGGGTTGACGCCGTTTCCAGGATTTTTAATTAAAATTTCCTCGTGTATCAAAAAAGAATTTTCTGCATATCCAATGGCAAAAACTAGTGAAATTAAAAAAAAAATGGATAATCCTTTCACGCTACTTTTTTTCGAGCCAAAATTATAGATAAGAATAACTGCATGAAGACAAACTAAAACAAAATAAAAAACTATATAATATATAATTCAATATAAATGAGTTTTTGTCTAAGCATTTTTGCGTTTACTATTCATGGGAACATAGAAACTAATAAAAGCTTCAAAATGAACCTAAAACTAATCCCGTAGTTACGATATCTCTGTACTTCTTAGTCTTATCGTTGGATATCTAGCTCAAGGTTATATGCAGAGTTATGCTCACAAATTTTTACGACCAGCACTTACGCACATTAATTTCCTCCAGTATAAAGTTTTATAGGAAGTCTCAATAAGTGTCTATAAAAGTTTCAGTATGAAAACAAAGATATAAAACAAATTCGGGTCGTTGACCCGGCTGAATCAGATGTCGCATGCCTCTGAAGCACTCCTACCACCCTTCGACAATGCGGCACCGACTAGTGAAGTTCCTACGATGATAGCGATAATTTTAACACTTTTACTTACATTCTTTATTGTAATTAACTTTTACATTATATCTGTATTTCAGAGTATTATTTAATAAAATACGGCTGCAAATTCACATCTATCAACACATTTTTAAACACAATTATTTAAATCGTATTGGAATGATTAACTTTACAATGACGTTGAAAGGATATAAAAGTAACCTTTCAAATTAACTCTTAAATATTTCTAATAAAATATCATTACAAATGACAAATAGACAAATTTACTACCGCAAACGCAACAGTCGTTCTAATTGGATGTCTTATCTCGTGGAATCACAAAAAGTAAACACAGGATATACATGATGCGCGCTAACTGGCTCGTTCTAATTAGTAAGTACTTTGTAAAAAGCTGTATTGATTACCAGACTGACTGACTACGATTAGTTCTACCAATACATTAACGTCTACTAAACAGTTTTTTTATGTATGCTGTATGTTCCTTCTAATTAAAATTATAAATGCGAGTTCAACTCTGTCTCTCTGTAACACTGTCACACCTTCTCTATGGAAAACACGTTAAATTCTTCGGAATGCATCGGAAAAGAGACAAGCTAGCCTGGCACGAAAAGAAAAAACTGGTCGAAAGGATGGCGTGTGGTTTAAAATTTGTAGATAATTACGTCTATGAATAAAACATAAAACACAAATAAATGTTAATTATTAATTAATTAATTTATTTTATTTTAGGAACGCCAACTTGGCGTACATTCGTTCAACAATTACCATAAAAATATATAAAAATAAAACAAAATAGCAAAAGCTATATAACACGAACTACAAAAAAGGCACGTGTACCCGTGCGAAACCGCGGTACCCATAGAGTTGTCTATAACCTTATGCAATTTATTCTGCTTCTTACGCCTACAGTCCGCTTATTTATACATATACAATCCCTCCCTTTTTCTCTGACAGTGACGTAAAAATGTTGACTTGTCAAGCTGTCAGACACGCATCGCGAATTCCACGACTAATTTATCTATGCCGATAAAAACAGGCTTCCTTCTCGTAAATACGTTTAAAAACACTGAAATGCATCGATATAATTTAGGAATTGTGATATATTTAAGTTATGTACTAAAGCCAAGCAACACTTTTAAATTATTTTGGCGAAATATATGTACCTATCTATCTATGTAGTTTCTCATACTAATGTCCAGTATTTTTAGCGTAATGTTAAATAGCCTATTGCACTCATTGTAATACTGTTTTTAACTATAACTTTATTGCCTTTCATATCCGACACCCTGTTTGTGGTGTGCTTTATAACAAAAATAAACTATCGATATCGATAAAAACACCCTGACTTCTCTATCAAGCGCCATGTTTCATTTCTGGGTATAAATGACCAGATAGTGGCTGAATGAAATCGTTGTGCCTACTTTATGACTGATACGAGGTGCAGACGCAACTATGCTATCAAATCGTTCACAGACACACTTATGAAAATTGATCTAATAGAACTATCCATTATAGTGCCGCTTGATCTTTATAATGACGAATATATAAGTATTAATATTAATTAATGAAAAACTATAATATAACATCATCATCATCTTAACAATAAAAAAATTGTCGTGACTCGAGGATAATATAATGATATATGTATGTAACTACATTTATATATTATACAAGGTACACCGATTCAACCAATGATATAGTTCAGATGTTTTGTAAAGTTGTACGTGGTAGCCGACTGCAAAAAATATAGATTAAAGCGAAGCGTCAAATCGAGTATGTAATTCATAGCTACTCATAGCTGAGTATAATCATGTAGACTGTATTTAATTACCAGGCATTGAATAATAAGCATTTAAGTCAGCATTTCTAAATTGTACAAAAGCAATTAACCTGAACATAAAACATGATTTTATTATAAGAAAAGTCGAGTATCAAAAATTATAAAGACGCAAAAAAGTCTCGCTAACATTTTTATGAGGAGTTTATTCAAAGAAAATCTTTTTAACGTAACGTAAAAATGAATATCTTCCAAACGAGATTTACATAATCTCAACGCTGTCAGTGGCAATTTTTTCGTAAAATTATTTATTTCCTACCTAAGCCTGGGCCTGAAGCGAGGCAGATATGGACTTAGATAAATACTGAATTGAAAACAAAGTGAAAAAACTTAGGCACAAGTAAGGCTTAAAGTATATAAATACGAAGTTTGCGTCATATGAATATCGTCACTGTAAAATTTGCTAGAATAACTAAAAATTCATAATTTTAGTCAAAGAAATTCCCTTAAGGAAAGACTATATTAACCAATACAGTTGTAGCCAATATAGTTTTTATTTTACTCACAGTGCTCATGTGAATACGCATGAAAATAAGTCATTACTGAAGACAGTAAAAAATACACAATTATAATATTTTATACGTCCAAATTTTTTGTATATTTATGCCGAATATCAAATTAACTATAGACATAGTTAAACTACGGAGTAATTTTTAATTACATAAAAGCGACCTATATGTTTAAATGTCAATAAATCGAGAAAAATCTGAAAAAGCTAATTTTTTAAAAGTATGCCCATTAATTTGACTAACTCTTAAACTAAAATAAGTCTTTAATATTGTAAAACTAAACAACTTCTAATGAAACATTAAAACTGTGTTTAACTGCAGTACCAACGTTTACGATAGTATGGAAACGCATAAAGAGTTTCTTGGCTTTAATTACTTTTATCAAGATTTGAGTTATCATAAAATACTCTATACGACGCTTTAAATGAGTGCTGGGTTTGTAATCTGAGAAGTTTTAGTAGGAAATATTACGGAATTAGTTCATAAATAAGCCTCGTTTAGTGCCTTTAAGAATGTTTTAATTATAACATAAATCTACTCGTATGTACTGATGTACAAAATGACAATTGTAATATTTTATCCACTTAGAAGCCTTTAAATATTTAATATTCGATATTCAGTTCAGTAACTAAACTAATGTAAATATCTGTGCATAAAGTATGTATGCCAAAACCAAAACTATGGCATAGTTGCCCGGAGGATCTTTCATCATTCGATCATCGGTTCTTAGCGATAAATTTGCCATTGACAAAATTTTTTGAAATTGTAAAATGTTGTGTATGTTATCTATCCTGTCAATAAAGTGTTCATTTTAATATTTTTAATGTTAACCATTAAAATTAAATACTTTTATAAATAAGTGATAGCACACAAAAATAATTTCCTTTTATTCGACCCGTAGGCCGTAGTACATGCGCATTCAAACAAAACAAAATCCTTACCTTTTCACATTAATATGGATGTATGTATTAATACCTATAACTGCCAACAAAGGTTAAATATTTGAGCATATTATAATCCATACAACGAGCTATCAATCAGCACGTACAAAGCTTATTCATTACAGATTTTTGTGCTCAACGAGCATTCAACTAAAAACTTTCAATGGCCACTAATGAAAAGGCACTCTTAAAGTACCTCGCATTCGCTTTAACAGCAAATAAACTGAAACATGTTTTAAGCATAAAGGATTGCACGTGCATTCGAAATGCAAGCTATTGAGTGATCGGAATGGCTCATTTTGTGTTAAAGCACGATGTTCAAAGTTTACAAACACGCTCACGACTGCCTCACATATGATGGTAAAAAACTGTGACTATAGTTCGCGTCAGGAATCTTTAGCGCCGAACGAAACCTACGCAGAAGTCAAAAATAAGGTATCGAGGTAACGGCGCGGCGCGCGGGGCGCATGATCGTCGGGTGCGCGAGCGTTGATTGGTTGTCCCAGTCGTGTTGTCTTTCTCGCACCAACACGTCAATTACGAGCGCGATTCTACCGATGCGCAGCTATTCTCGTCCAGCGCTAAACATAAATGACGCCTACTATACATGTAGTATATGAAGAATAAAACAATATAAAAAAGAAGCAGTACTATTTGCTTATTTAGTTCTAATCTAGGATTTATCCTACCTAGCAAGTTTCAAATTTTATTCAAAACATTATTCTTTACCAAGTCTTTAGGGAACAGCCTTGATTGAAAAACAGATGAAGATCTAAATTTGATTGATAGTCAGATACGTCTTCGTGAATAATTAAGATAGATAGGTGCCTTAAAAGTTAGTTGCTTTGTTTCTCTTAATTTAGAAGGTATTTTATTAATTCAACGTTTCGGTTCGAAATTAAGAATTCTTCATAGTTCAAACTATTGTTTAATCTATATCAAATGAAACTAAGTTTCAATCGTTTCCGTAGAAGGAAGACACGCCAGTGTACATGACAGGCGTGCTAACTACAAATACATATAGTTGAAATGAAAATAATAATATACACTCTATTTTATGGACAAAGAATTTAATTTCCATTGTGCCTATCGTATTTAAAAACTCATGAGTGAAAGTATAATCGTGTCAGATAATAAGATTGACCTGTTAATATTCGCATTAAGAAATTATTATAGACAATGAAAGTTATGTTCAGGAACAGTGATGTGGTACAAGGATTTATTTCTATACTTTATTAAATAGGATACCAATATGTTGTATAATATTTTTATTATATGATTGTGTTTTATTAAAGGTAAGAAAATTATGATAGCAATTTTATACAAGTTAATACTTAATTCGTTTTCAAAAGACGGTTTTAATTATTTTATTGGGTGCTAGATAATATTCTAAATAAAGACTATTCTATTATAATAAAGTTAGAAGATCCATAAATCAAAAATATGGTATTTTTTCCCTTGTCATATCATACGAGGACTTCTTCACTGAATAAGACAAAATATAAAAAGCCTTTATAATAAACTGGTATAAATGATTACTTACATATTATATTTTTTTAAGATATTATTACAGGAAAAGCGTCAAAGCGTGAAGTCTGATATGATACAAATCGCATTCCATTGTTTAAGTGTCAATACAATGGTTTTATTATTGTAATCATTTAACGATATCATTTGTTTTGAGATTCTTTAATATATAATTAATCAACGGTCACTACTTTATAAAATAACCTCATATATTTCGTGAACTCCATACAAAATGCGTGCACGAGTAGGTACAATTTGAAACAATAATTAAATTTTTTCCATGCATTAATATTATTATAATATTCTAAATTTTCATCCTATAGGTTATATATATATCGAGTTAATAAGATTTATATGAAAAATATGACGTAGTTATCTCCGTTATTGGATTCATTACTGCAATAGAAGTTCATCGACTATGAAATTAGTTGAACATTTCGAATGTACAATGGCTATCATCTGGCACGTGTGAAAATTTATTTGAATTGACTTAAGAAACAATGGTTGGAATTATGAAAAACAGACAAATGTTATTTGGTTTGTTTTGCGGTTTTGTTTTTAATTCGTCTATTGTTACTGTAATTCGAATTACTATCAATAGTTTAAAATGACATTCTTATCTATGAAATTTATTACATCATAATTGACGAAGTTGTTAAGGACTATGTGAATTATAACATTAGAATCCAACAGATCCTATTCATGTATTTGTTATGCTATGCTAATGAAAGTATTTTAAATTTTTCTTAGGTTTTACTTTCGACAGAGCTCAACTCATTCGGTTACTCGCTTCACAATACGTAGTCAAGTTTAACATTGTGATGTTATAATTTATAACATCTATTATCATCACATAAAGCTGTGGATTAAGTTTGGTCTTTCTCTATTAACAATATCTCTTTCTGACTGCAGTTATCTAAACTGATTGGATCACTTATTGTAAGTTTAAGAATATCGAAATTATAATCAGTTTAAAACACACGGCGCAGTTTCTTTCAATGCATTTTGTACCTTTCAATAGAGTATAGATGGTCACAAATGAAATCCCTATAGACTACAACAATTCCATAAACTTTCTATCAAAATATTTACCACGGCGTGCGCGCATTGAATATTCATTAAAGGAACAATGGCAGTCTCGTCGACAATTTAGGTGTCGTACGTGTCGTTAGCGTTCCTTATTATTGTTTATCCAAATGCGTTTTATTTATGTGTTAATCTTTTTTTCCAATGTTCTTGTAGTTTAGAGCATTGTTTTGGTTATAGAAACGAAATAAAGGCTAAAGTACAAACCTAAGAACGAAAACTTACCGATTTTACAGTTTCATATATAGACATAGTTAAAATAATAATAAATAATTAAAGATTTAAAACGTACCTATCGCGTGACATATAGGTACTTAAAAATACTAATCACATCCATTAAAAAAAAGTGATTATAATGCGTTTTTATTTACGAATATGTATAGGTACATAAACTTAAACTTAATTAGAACTTATGACCTAAAATATGTACTTGTCAAACTATTAATAAATACAAAACGAAGCTTTTAACGTCTTTTAAATGTCACATTTTCAATAAATAATAATAAAAGACGTGAGCCTAAAAAGATAGTCAAATATTCTGTCAAATATTTCAAGTTATTCGCGGTTATTGGTTTCAGAAGAAGCGGTGTAATACCGACATTGACGTCACCCCCACAAATATCAGCATATTATTTGAGCAGTGAAGAGCGACATAGTCTTCATATTACGAGACGGATATTGGATGGATCGTGTACTGAGTATGACATCGTCATAGACAATCTTTGTAGGAAAATGTTTATTTATTTATTTAAAAACTTTATAACACCATAATAAGAAAAGAACACAATACAAATTACTTATCACATAAGAGTGTTATTGAAAAAGAAAGACTGCAATGCAAAAATAAATATTAATCAAATAAAAGTTTGGTACGTGACAGTCTTCCAATTTACAGTTATTATATTTTTAGTGCTTATTTATTCTAAAGTAAACTATTTGTACTAAGTGGGAGCTATAAAAACCGATCTAGTTTCTTTCATATTAAAATATTATTGTCGTATTGAAAAGACGAACCATATTGCATTTAAACAAGAATGACTGAGTTTTTAATAAATTATATTAATGGTAGATAGGTACAATCACGTATCAACGTAGGTTAACTAAAAATACTTCTTATAAGAATATAATTTTTACCAGTAGAAAAATGTTTGAAGTTGAAACTAAAAAGAATTCGGTTAAATAAACCCCACTGTTATATTCTACGTGGTTGAAAACTTTTTAACGATCGCGTT
>DWAJ01003384.1:0-14929 GCA_018238005.1 Eurema mandarina
ATATTATTAGTATAGATTTACTAGCTGTTGCCCGTGACTCCGTCCGCGTGGACATACATATAAAGTTTGACCCATTATATAACCCAAATTTCACTATTTTAAGAGGTATTTTGTTATTCGGGCGGGGATAAATCCAAAAAACCATGAAAATTGGTCTAGGCGATCTCGAGTTATAAGTGTTTTAACAAACCCGTCTTTTTTTTATATAAATAGATTAATTTATACAATTTCAATTTGAAGCGAGTTCAAAATCTAAACAATTTATATTACGGTACTGCAATTGTTGGCTTTAAGGAACGTCCAATTCTTTGGAAATTATCTACATTTAAGCAATTATATGATATACTTATATAACATATATAGTAGCAAATAAGGCCATATTTTCCATTTCTGAAATAGAATATATCTAATACGTAATATGATAAGATGCTTTGAAATCAAATCCTTATTGACATATTTATAACTAGATTTCAAACGTTTTACTGGCTTATAATTTATAACAATAAAACTATCGATAAATTATAAACAATATATTCTTATATAGAACAAAATCTTTTAATACTTTTATTAAGTAAATTAATTTTGTATAAAAAAATTTTCGCATATACTTGTATGGACGAAAAAAAATTACAAAACTAGTTCCACGATTATTAATTTTTAAAATTTTCTCATCCTTTGTTTGATTATGATTAAAGTAAAGGAAATTATTGTTAAATACAGGTCAAGTTGAGGAACTACTCAAATGTATCTTTAAAAAAATTGTAGAACTTATTAAATATATGGAACCTTAAGCTAAACAAAAAGTTAGACAACCTCCTGCATTTAGGTTATAAAGAAGCGTTAGAAATTTAAAAGAAAAATAGAACTGTCTGAATTGTTATAGCATGTCGCGTTCCTCGATGTGGCCGCGAAGGAGGGCGCCGCTTTGGAGGGTGAACTCTTGAATAAGTTTGGTGCTTTGAAAGTGAAGTTTATAAAATGCGACATAGCGGACCCAGAGCAACTTGACAGCGCGTACAAGCAAGTTGTGAACAAATACCGCAGGCTGGATGTCGTTGTTAATGGCGCGGCTGTTCTGAGCGATGCCGAGAGCGCGTATAGGACGATGGTTAATGTGAACTTTGTAAGTAATCTTACTTAACCTTATAATATTTTTAATGCGTTATTCTGCTTATAACAATATAATGGAAGTTTCATAACAAACTACATACTAGTCTAGTTTCTAAAATAGACTCTAGACAGTGCTCTAGCACTGAAAGTAAAGATCTTTGTTTATTTACCTTTTCATAATATATTACATATCTTTTATAACGAAATAGATAATAAACCAATTAAATAAAAAATGTTCCTTTAATTACATATGATTTTACATATCCTTCTATTAGACGTAATGTTGCCAAGTCAATTTCAAATTCTAACCACCTATTTGAAATGTAATTAATCCGCCGTATTTAATGCATTAATGGGGAACATTTTTCAGTGTGGCACTGTGACGAGTTCGCTGAAGGCTCTTGATATAATGAGGGTGGATGGAGCGGAGCGGGGCGCGGGGGGTGCGGTGATAAACATATCGTCATTACACGCTTTCAAACCCTCCTCGTATTTGTCAGTGTATAGTGCTACGAAAGCCGCAGTACTGCAGTTCACACACTCTTTAGGGGTAAGTTCTATGGACTATAGTTCGCTAGAGCACACAGTATCAGTGTACAATTTTAGTCAGTTTTTTAAGAAATGAAGATTTTCAGCTCATTATTTAGTATTTTTCATTATGTTTATAATCGATGTATGAAGTATATTATCTAGTTTTTAACCGTTGTGAGTGATGCCCTAGGTACATAATTTCTATCAATAAGAGGGTTTTTTAAATCAGCCACTGAAATCTTACAAACTCATACAGTACACTTACAAATATTTAGGATGATTTATACATATTGTTCAATTTACATTTTCTATTTTTTCATTCAAACTTACTTCGCTGTGCAGTAATTTTATAAAAAAAAAACACAAACCTAGATCTTCTTCTTTATGATATAAAGCGATGATAATAATAGGAGTCCTTAGGCCTCGTAATTTATATTTAAAAGTTGGCTTAATCAGAAGGAAATTTTCAGGGAAACGAGTCATATTCAGAGACGAACGTTCGTTTCATAACTGTATGTCTCGGTTCTACGGACACGGCGCTCTTACACAAATGTAACTTGGACAAACCTGCGAAGGATTCCCACGGATTAGCCTCTAAGGAGCCACAGAGGTAATAGTGACGTTGAAAAGCGAGCATTTTTATACCGAGATGATTGAATGTCGAAGGCAATTCTATTTTTACTTCGGATTATGTGATTCTGGAAATCGTTTTCATTTCCGTATTGTACGGAGTTCTTTCTTTGAAAGAGGAAGCATTTTTCATAAGAAAGTATGCTTAGGTAAATTTTTGTAATCCGAAATTGGTTAACCAATTCGCTATTAAGCTTACATAAGTAATGCTATGAAATTGGACCTATAGTTATAAAATCATATTATTATTATCTATAGTTTCTAATAGAAGCCAAGATACTAATGATTATGGAGAAATAATGACAAATTAAGTTTATCAGAGTTAATACATAGTATAAACAAACAAACCTACATTGCAATAAACTTCCATGATATATTGTTAATATGAAACATGAACCTACATATAGAGATGAAAGCAAAAATATGATACCAACGGTACGAAATTCAAGAACAATTTTGATAAATGACGCCACGCTAAAGTTTGGCATGAATTATGTATGAGTCGTCAACATAGGTACATTTCAATTTGTTTTTATCGACCATTACTCGTAAACATAGACGTACTATTGTATATCACGTTTTCTATATAAAAATACATAATATATGTGTCCCCGTAAAATTGCGAAGAACTGTGAACTTTATTTACTTTTTGCTATTTAACGAATACTTTTTTGATGAATTGTTATATATCAAAGTGAATAATATGTAGCTATTTATAACTTAAGCCCTATTATACATCCCTTAAGTTTGTATATAATACGATTATAATTTCATTAATAGATAATAATTGTTTGTTGGCGGATAAAAAAAAACACATTTATTAGCCAAATCCTTCGCCTAATCATTATTACTGACCGTTACAGTTCCAATTTAGTCAGCATTATAAGAAATAATTTTCAACGTTATCACAAAAATGCTCAGATAAGCTACATATTTCAGAGTTTCGTCGGCAGTAACTGGTATAATTGAGGTGATCCGGCGCGGGCAAAACGGCTCGACGTGGGTAATCGCCGACGATAAACCAGCTTTGGACGTAACGAGGGACGTCGCACGAAGTCTGGATATACTTTCAAATATCCCCCAGATATAGATTTACTCAATTATTACGAATTGACTGTTATTACGGAGCTGTGTTCAGACTATTGCATTTAAACTAATAAACTTTTTTTTAATATTTACATGCTTTTCGATTAAACATCTACATACAATTAAGACTTTTTAAGTCTATTTGTATTTCTGTTAACTTTAGATGAGTAATTTAGTCATTTTAGAACCAATCTAACAGTGAAAGTATTTACATTTAAATAGTGAACTCATATTATAAAAAGGTAAATTTAATGAGTTATATCAGAAGAAAATCATAAATGGGTTTTGAATGCTATTTTATACATAAAAAGCTACAGCATTTTCGTGTATACTACATTTATAGGCAGGGACAAAAGTGAGGCAAAGCTATTGACAATATAAATTGTCTTCAGAAGAAACGAAGGACGTCGGGCGAAGTCTGAATTTATTTTCTAATCCGGAGATGAGTTAACGGAAACACTCTATTTTATTTTGTAATATTAACGTGAATCAATTTTATATACCTAAAGAAGATAAACGACTTGAAAAAGAATGAATTATAATATTATGCTGTTAAATACTAATTACTTATGTTGTATAATAATATTTCTCTTTTACCCGGACTGAAATCATATTTTATGATAGTCATAAGGTACGGGTTCGTAAAAATATGGAGCGATTTAAATTTCAGGCAAAAGATATAACATTTTTAAGGGCGTTTTATAACATGTCGTGGACGTAAATATAAATGCTTTATCCAGCAATGTTTTTGAGTACATAATTATGTGATTAAAATTGTTTTATGGATTTTTTTAAGTCGGCAACAATCTATAGTCCTGTCAAGCATTGCAATATGTAGGTACCTATATATATTTGTATCTTTTTGGAGCATGGGTTTTGCTATTTAGGTATTATATAAATATATTTACAAAAGAAAAGTATAATTATACCTGTATGTAATATATCGGTTAACTAGTAGTCATAACACAAGCTCTGCCACGAGAGGGACTAGATGAAGTTGTGTCGAAATAAAAAATGGTCCTGTTAAAAATTGCCAAAAAAAAACATTCTCAAAAAGTTATCTACACAAAATATGTTTAAATATTAAATACGCTCCATTTACGGAGTAGGTTCCTATTTATGTGAAAAAGAAATAAAAAAAAAAAAAATGATATCATTACACCTTAATCCAGACCATTTAAATGGGATGGCTGAAGCGAAGTCATTATTTAAAATATTACATTGAGCCCGAAAAGTCCTGAAAATCTAAACCTGAGTACAGACGTTATTATCGTCGTTTAAAATAATGGTAGTAGGTAAAAAGTCCAGCATATATTTATATTTTACTAATGTGTCCTTCCATTTTACATAAACCAAATTTAGACCTAACATTCTCACAAAAAAAATTGAGTCAATATAACTATGTATAGTCTGTAATACAAACAATTTTTTGCACAATGTTTTTTTCATAATCAATATAGTAAATATTATATAATAGGTGTTTAAACAGTACCCACAAAATCAAAATAGTTTTCTTAGCCTGAATACATTGAAACGCAACATATTTTTTTTTAAGATTTTTGCTTCATTTCGTTACCTGATTACATTTTAATTTTATTATATCTTTCAGACGTCATATCAAAGCTAATTGCTTAATATTTATAAAAAAGAATTATTGTCCACACCTCTCAATTGCGTCATTGATATTTTGACAAAAAATTATCACCCTCGAAAAACCATTATCATTCCCTTTACAACCTTCAATAACGCTTTGAATTCTGATTGTAACTTCGTAAACAGTCGTTGAGTTCAAATAATCTGATATAAATGAAAGAGCTATTTGTGGAGATATCATGCAAATTGTTTGCCATTTTAGGCGTCATTCCATAATAAAGTATTTTTGTAACAAAACATTTCTTTTAGGGATTGGACTTACGTTGTTCAGAAAAAGTTGTATTTTATCTTAAACAAAATTTACTAGAATATTTAAGAAGAAGTAAGTTTGAATATAAAGTTTTGAGATTCATAAGACGCTGATTCATAACAGTTTCTCTTCTGAGCACAAGTTTTTGATGAGTCTCTTATTTAATAGACGATTCAGTAACTTTGATAGCCGCCTTGAACTAAATTACGAGCAAGCTACCTTCTATTAATTTAATTTCCTAATAGAAAGAAACAATGATTATGAATACGTTTAGAGGTTGTTTTTAATTTTGAATACAAATAACATTCTTGTCAAATACTGAGTATAAAGTAAACGGTCAGTGTTATAAACTTTTTGCTTCATCGTACGAAGCTACAGCCTAGTTAATTATCAATAATCCCACGATACAGAAATACGTTTTGATAAGTGTATTAAAATTTATAAAATAATCAACCCCCAGTTGGCTTAAAATTTACTAACGCAAGTATTAAAATGTTTTCAAGTTTTCAACCCTCACCGCATTCCCTATAGCTTCCATCATGAATCAAAGTCAACCACTTTCGAACTAATATTTATACTTCCATATCAAAAGCTGGACGAAAACAAAATTGTTTGCGCAAAACTATTCCATATTTACCCACGTGAGTGAATTCAGTTTGATCACGAAGGTTTATTGCTGTATAGTAATTTCTTTTTTCCGACAATCCAATGTTTTATGGTTTCTGTCTTAGTACCGACCTAATTGATTACTTGGTCAAGGAAAATTCTTTATGACTCATAACGTCCATGCCGTTACACTTATTTAATGTGCAAAGCACGGATTTGCATATTTCCTTAGATGTTTTCAGTTTACAACTACGTACATAATTTTTAATGGAACACGATTTATTTAATATCCTAAAACCGCTTTAGTTAAGAATGACAAGACAGTTTGCCCCAATTAAAGGTTTCAATACTATATTTTCGTTAACAATTTTTTAAAGTATTATTAGAAAGATTATATAGTATACTTTGTGAGATGCTAGCAAGTTCTATCACTATTTTAATTGATTAAAAAACCTCATGTTGAAAATTTTAATACGTAACTGAAACTGCGGGGCTTGCTTTATTGTTGTAATGGTATTTACAACAATAAAGAAAATTCTACAACGTTCTAGAAATTCAACAGAAATTTCTATGAGAATACATTTGACCTTTCAATATTCATAAGTAGTCATAGAGTCGTCTTATGCTGGCTTCATATAGCAATACAGGCGCTCGTTGCAAATTTTGACTAATGCAGTCAATGCATTCAAAGTTACACGTAGGTAAGACCATGCTCCTCCAATATGTGTTCTAATAGATCTATGATCAAGGAGCCTCATAGATCAAATACCTTTGATATATAATGTGAATGTATGAGTGAATTTGATGAAGTTTCGACCCCGACGCCTCTGTTAATGGACGTTTGGGGTGGAGCCGATGCAATTTACGAGTACTATTTTATTAGGCGCGAATAGTTTATATAGTACTCCCTGTCGACCTGACACCTTTTATAGAAGAAACACTAAAACTATATTGCCAAGATGAACTTTAGGTAGATTTTGATATTCTTTATTTCTGTTTTATTAGTACCAAACAAGTACAAAGTGGCGTGAAATGAAAATGTATACTCAATTACTCATACATACCGTTCGGTAATTTTAGCCGTATATAATAATATATAAAAATAGCTATTGAAGATTTTTAGAATTTTTGGGCTTTACTATAATGTTACATCATTATAGTATTTTATATATCATCATCATGATGTTCATTTGAATGATGATCATTTTATGTATTATCATAATGATGTAACATTATAGTAAAGCCCAAAAATTCTATTACCATATTGTTATAGTAACTTCAATGAACATACGTCAATTAAAGGTAACAAAATATACTGTAACTAAATAAAAATCGTAGATTTTCAAAGAAATATTATAGGCAATAATTCTTCATTCAAACATTACATTTTGAATATGTATGGGAATGTCAATTAAGGTAAGTCTCTAAGTATATTTGCGTATGTAGCGCGATCCAATAATTATGCTCATTTGTGTTAACTTATAATTGACTATTACGGCCAATTGGTGATATTAACGAGGCTGAGGCTGCATATTATTGTATGGAAATTACATAATTACATTATATTAGTATAATTATGTTTAGGATTGTGTTTCAGTACCTATAGTTATTTGGTCACATGAAGTTGACTTGTATTTTTGAAAGCTAATATCTACGTTAGCAAAACTGCTGTATTTTATATAATTTATTGGCTATTATATAAAGAGTAGAGTTAAAATTTAATACCCATTTATTGTATGCGGTAAATATAAAAATTTGATCCCAATATGAGTTTTACTTTGAAATTGGACTACAAATAAATATGGGTAGGTAATTTATATCACAATATGTTAATAATATCAATTAACTATATCGTCGAATATAAGGGTTAATATCAATTATTTTGCTTATATGAAAGAAGTACCATCATTCATTCATACTACTTTCCAATACGATTCATAGATAGCATATATTATTTTAAAAATAGCACAATATTTAAGCGAAACATTGGGCAAATATAACGAATAATAATAATAATAATAATTTATTTCCATAATAAGGTGATTTACAAAATATTTTACCCAGGCTCCCAAGATAGTAAATACTGTTTTTCAGGAGCCTGTTTTATCCAATCATGACACATATACGGCACCGACACAATTCCTTCAGGTTTAAAATAGGTTACATATAAAAATATAAAATTCATTTACAATTAATTATTAGTATCTACTTTAATTAAAATTATTGTTATTGTTTATATTCATTTGTTTTTTTAAATTATTACTTTTCCGTGACGTCTTGAAAGGAGCCTCAATTCGACTATTTCTTCCGACACAGATGCAAATGATTTTTCTGTATAGCGTTTCTAGCGCGAAATCGTTCTTATTTTATAAGCTGAATAACTTCTCGATTCTTCAATAATGGAATGGTTTTTAAAACTATACCAAGGCGTAAGAAAGTCCACATTATGCAATGGAAGTCATAGGATAATTACGTCACAATCGAAAAGCAATTCTTTTTCCCTATTACGTGTTTCGCGTTAAGTAATGTGTCCATTTATTACCAACCGTCATTACCATGTGAGGTAGCCGGTTCGTGCTTTTACGAAACATACACATAGCTATTTGAATACAGGTCAGGTCAGGTGTATGTATATTATGTTCGTATGTATGTATGTGTATAATCGTGGATATTTATGTATATTTATAGTGGTTTTTATTTACAGGTCAACGATATATAATATACTAGATGACCCAATTCGACTTCGTTCACGCTGTACCTATCCTACCTATCCTCAGTTTTGATTTTTTCATACAAATGTTTTTTTCCCGCTAACTCCCGTTTCCGTGGGAATTTTGCAATATCCTGTTGCAACTAAGCTCTTAGTTTACTAAGGTACCTGCATGCTAAATTTCAAGCGTCTAACTTAAGCGGTTTAGATTTTTCATACAAAAGAATTTTTTCCGCTCACTCCCGTTCCCGTGGGAATTTTGGGAATTCCTTTCTTAGCACACCCCTACGATACCCAAGCTACATACGTTCCAAAATTCAAGTGCCGTTTTAGCCGTTAAGGCTGTGCGTCGATATGTCAGGCAGTCAGTCAGTCAGTTTCTTCTTTTATACATATAAATACATAGATGTAATATATAGAGTATATAAGGTATAGCTAGATTAGCTAGTTCTTAAAAGTAAGTTTAGTTATAATGGAAATTTCTTAATTAGATCAGCGGATCAACCTCAGAAAGTCATTTAATAAAATTTATTCGTTTATGATATTAAAAAGGGTCAAATTTGAGATATTGTGTCTTTCTGATGTTGAAGTTTAATCTCTGAGAATCCAATAAAGAATTCTCAGCTCTCTCTTAAGCTTTTAGTATCCAATAATAAATCTAAGTAAGTGGTTTAAGGAAATTTGAAGGTTTATTATTTTGTTTTTCTATCGGTGTGTAGGTTGAACAGTTTAATCACCCTCTTAACAAATTACCATACATTGATATAGACGAAAGTGTCCTGCATATGAATAAAAACTAGCTAAGAAAGTTTGAAAATAATAGTATTTTTATTCACGACTAACGACTGTTTGGCGCAGTGGTAGCACAACTGCTTTCTGCGCGAAGGATCGTGGGTTCAATCCCCACTCCGGAAAAATATATTTGTAATTTACATTTGTATTTTTCTGGGGTCTGGGTGTTGCTATGTATTGTATGTATGTATTTGTAAAAGAAAAGTATGTATGTAGATATAATTTATTCCGTTATCTATTTGCCATAACACAAGCTTCTGCTTAGCTTGGAACTAGATGGCGCTGTGTATAAATGTCCTGAAAATATTATTAGTGTTCACTAATTTACATAATTGTCTTCGTATCCTATCACAAACACGTCAGTTACGTAATGAATTAATTAGTAATATTATAACAGTCCTTCAAACTATTGTATTCATGTCAAATGCAGAATCGCGAGCTTAGTTCAACATTATATATGCATGTTCGTTATATAACCTTCCTCAGAACCAAGGGAGGATCCTCGACAGTCGAATCACTGACTGGCCTCAATGGTTCGATGTCGAGAAGTCGTATATATGCTGTCTCGGAATAGATGTTGTAAGCGCGATTCAGAAAGCAGCAAATTCAGAAGGATAAATAAGGAGGTTTCTGTAAGAAGGACGATCGCATCTACCCAGAGACCATCCCAAATTCCTAAGCATCTTATATGATTGGAAATACTGGGAAAGAAAGAGTGGAAGAACTAATAAGATCAATAGATGCAGAATCAAACTCTTAATGGGATAAAGGAGGGTTGAAAGGAAAATATATCCAGAACCTTTAGAACATTTTAGTTAAGAACTGGCTGTCTAAGGGTAGACAATTTAACTGAATTGAAATTCGCTGTGAGACCTAATAATGTTATTCAAACCTGTGCTATATGAACTTAAATAATAATAAATAATAAATATTTACAGGACATTTATACACAGCGCCATCTAGTCCAAAGCTAAGCAGAACTTGTGTTATGGGAACTAGATAACGGAATAAATTACATATACATATTTTTCTTTTGTAAATACATACATACAATACATAGCAACACCCAGACCCCAGAGAAATACAAATGTAAATTACAAATATATTTTTCCGGTGTGGGGATCGAACCCGCGACCCTTCGCGCAGAAAGCCGTTGGTCTACCACTGCGCCATAAGGTCGTCCCCTTGAGTTGCCTACTCTTCTGTGAACCACAAAATCTCTAACAAATTCATTATACGTATATCTTACGATACGTGATATGATATAGAAAAATAATAATTTTCTTAGAAGCTTCGACCGGCCTCGTAAGTAATAAACATCTTTTTATCGTAATAACACAGCTTTCTCGATATTCCATCTAGCTCTCGTCTCGTGTTGTATCTGAGAACATTTCTAATTATTATTTAATCGACTGACATTTTATGATATGATATTTATTATATTTTCTCCTTTTCGGAGCAGCTTTTAATAGATAACATCTGCGACCCCGACATCGCTTGCAAACATAATGCATGTATCATACATATACTCGTAACCCTTCTTGAACCACTATCTATTTAAAAAAAAAAACATTAAAATCGGTCGCGTAGTTTTCAAGATTTAAGCATACATACAAACGGAAGGTACAAACAGAATAAAGCGACTTTATCTTTTTAATATATATAAATTACATCTCACGTTCTTTCTCCGCGATTGTGTCCTAAACTACTGAACCCATTTTAAATTAAATTTGCACACCGTGTGCAGTTATAGATATTTTAAATAATTAAATACCAGTCTCACGTACTCCACTCTACATACTAAATATTGAAATAGAATTGTCAATTAAACTTTTGAATCGCTATGGTATTACTAATTAATAATTTACCACAGCTTTCAAATTTAAAGAAAATCTAGTATTTAACTTTACTTAACACCTATTAAAATTACAATAATTTAAAGGCGTATGCACAATAAAGAACTATTTTAGAAGCTATGTTACGAGTAATTAAAATAATGATCAAAAGATTTATCACGAAATGTGCGTCTCGGTGAGGATTTTGTAATCCATTGTACTTGCTCAAACAATGGTTGTAGGAGTGCATACACGTTACCTTGGCTGCGGTGCACGCCTAATTAAAGTCTATTTGTATTACGATCTTAACAAACATGAACATCTTGTGTTAAGAACAATTTTGTTTGACTACGTTGTTCTGGAATGGTCTAGAATTTGGTGTATTATTCAATGGTTTCACATATAGTCTATTTGTATTACGATCTTAACAAACATGAACATCTTGTGTTAAGAACAATTTTGTTTGACTACGTTGTTCTGGAATGGTCTAGAATTTGGTGTAGGTATTATTCAATGGTTTCACATATAGTCTATTTGTATTACGATCTTAACAAACATGAACATCTTGTGTTAAGAACAATTTTGTTTGACTACGTTGTTCTGGAATGGTCTAGAATTTTATCTATGAATACATGGTTTCACATACGTTCGTTTAAATCCTAGTGCCTAGTTCTAGGATGTTCTAGAATTCGGTGTATTATTCCATGGTTTCACATACGTTAAGTACCTTTTTTGTTTACGATGGGTAATCTGGTTAAGGATACCCGTCCACGCATCCTGGGGGCTACATGGACGACATTATACGTTAAGCACCTAGTTCTAGGATGTTCTAGAATTTGGTGTATTATACCATGGTTTCACATACGTTAAGTACCTAGTACCAAGTTCTGGAATATTCTAGAATTTCAACATGGTTTTATATACAGTAAGTACCTAGTGCACTATATATTAAATCATTTATTACAACAACTAACTGGGCGGCTGTTAGACCCCAATTGTTCAATGTCGAGGCGTTGTATAGGTGTGTACTAAATTAAATAAATATCATAATCGTGATTCAGAAGCGCATTATTAACAGAAAGGTTTGTATCTTTCCATATATAGATCTAGTTTATAAGTTAGATTAGATAAATGTATGCTTGCTGATTTATGTAAGCAAATACGTTGAAACAAATCTAAATATCTCAATAATTGCACACCTGTATAACATAAATCATAATATTTACCAATTCAAATACTGGTTCATCAATATTGGCAATCAATATCGTATTTAGCTTGAAGTAACAAAATGGAACGAATACATTTGTTGATGTAGACTTTTATTTTGTTTAATATGTAAAATATATTATATACATTTACTTCAATAACATTATTAATGTTTGCTTAACTACAGGTTGGCTGAAAGAAATCGCTTATGTATACTATACTACTACATTATAAAGCTGAAGAGTTTGTTTGTTTACGCGCTAATCTCAGGAAATCCTGGTTGCAATTGAAAAATTATTTTTTTATTGAATAGACCATAGACCATTTATCGAGGAAGGCTTTAGGCTACATAGCATCACGATACGACTAATAGGAGTGAAGAAATAATAGAAAATGTGTAAATAGCGGGGGAAATTATTCATCTTTGAGGGCTGCCGTTGCGTGCGCTGCGAAAACGGTTCAAGATACAAAAAAATATGCATGAAAGAATTATTCCTCTTTAAATGATATAAAAAAAGTCCGGGACAGTATATGTCTATCATCTAAGATTGACTCACTATAACATAATAATAGAAATAGAAACCGACGGGGACGAAGTCGCGAGCAACAGCTAGCTAGTTATAAGACCGCTTATATTTTCTCTTTATTGTTTGCTTAGTAATTTCCCACGAATTGTACAATAAATAAGTTTATTTTGTTTAGTGGGTAAAATCCGATAAAAAAATAATTTAAAATAAAATGTGAAACAGAGAAGTCTCTCTATCATGATTATCAGAATCTTTAGGCCATCATAAGAAATACTATTTAAATATGATGGCTACAAAATCAGATCTATATCGGCGTTCTTTTTGATATTAATATTAATGTGTGTTCTATGTATATAAATGTTAACAGGAAAAATTAAATGTGAAAATTAAAGGTATCTACCACTACAACGTATCATACCATGACCGTGCTATGAACGTATCAGACACGTCAAGCAACACGATACGATACTTGCCGGTCCGTGCATGGCACGCGACGGTGCTGGTCGCTAACGGAACGGGCTAGTGGGCATGCTCTCATAATTGTTAATACAGATAATATTTTTTTCCTTGACACGTTCATAGCACGGTCATAGTATGATACTGTGTAGTAGGCTGAGACCTTAAACGTGTGTAATGCAAATGATATAATATATACAACATTTGAATTATCTAATATGTAAGAAATAATGGGTTAATATGGTGGTCTAATATGTAAGAATTTTGGATTTAAAAATAGGAAAGAATTTCAATTTGAATAAAGAAAGATTTAAAATATCACTATATAGAAACTTACCAAAAATATTGATCCAATGCCTCTCCGCCATCTTGAAATCTGTAACACGAAGAAAACACGACTTGATTTATGTAAATCACAATCTTAACATTTGAGAAATACTTATGTTGTCATAACAATTTTAGTTTCAAAAAAGTCGTTTTATTTAAGACAAGTTCTCTCAAAGAAACATCAGAAGCAATATATTTAAAGAACGTTTAAAGTAAGAATCTTGAATAGCATAAAAATGTAAAGAAAACAATAAAAATGAAAGAAGATTTCAATGTTGCTCGAAGCTTCTTGCTTGAAATATTCTATGTTTGTCTAACTCGATGTAAACAAGCCAAGGGCTTATTCAATTTAGGCATGAAAAGTTTGAGGTTCACCTAATTATATTTAAAGTTAGTCTGTGTTTACATTCTAAAATCTCATTTCGTTAACGTAAGCTTATCGTTTATTACGAACTTTTTGGAGGGCAGCTTTTTTTTTAATCCAAAAAAAAATTTTCCTTTACTAATAAATTTAACTTCTTAACTTCCTTTACTTAAAAAGGAACTTCATTCCAGCTGAGACACCTCTCAAGTTTTTTAAGGTTATTGTTGCTATAAAGATTGGCTAAAAAAATCGTTCATTTTGAAATGATGTGCATATATCCTCATTATATGTAAAGGCATATGCAAAGCGCCTTCGTGAATATTATATTCGTTATTTTGAACAAAATGACACGTAACGGTACCTACAGTTTAAATACAAATAATAAAAATTACACAAATTTGTATTGCATTAAAATATTAAAACTTACAGAGTGAAATAAATTTACTTATAGTATCGACAACAGTATGTAAAGTAAAAGAAAAAATAAATGATATTTTCTACCTCGATAACGTATGATAAATAGTACGTTACACAACTAAAGAGTATATAGTTAATACTTAACTTAAAGTTTTTTATTTAAAATATAAATTCCAAAACTATTGTTGCGAGTCAGTTTTGAAAGCAGGACAATTAAAAACAGAGATCAAAAATTTTGTGAAAACTTTAAATCTTTCGAGACATTTATACATTTACTTCATTACATTAAGAATAAACCTCCCGTTTTGCAAATGTAAAATTTGTGCTTGCTTTTACATATAATTATAAGTACAAGAAAGGCACATAACATATTCGTACATACAACTATTTTTCTTGCGTACTTATAGTAAGTCTTTTCGAAGCCCGTAA
>DWAJ01003385.1:0-14928 GCA_018238005.1 Eurema mandarina
TAGAAACGTCCCGCTGCCCGACTCCAGTTGAGTTGCCTGTGTCTCCGGGGCACACCCTGGCTGCTCTGATACGCGACATGTCGCAAGACGTGGGCGCTACCGTTGACCTGAGGACGCCTGTAATGCCCTGTAGGACCAATGGTAATGTTCTTTCTGTAACTATAGATTAAAGAATGCTGTTAAGTCAAAATATCATGATCATAATTTAAGGAGAAGTATTTTATTTGGATGTGAAGTCGACAAAATTGAAGTTATTATGGAAATGATATACTACTTATTAATCTTTACTGTTATAGAGGCGAAAGTTTGTGTGTACATGTTTTTAACTTCAACGTGAATTCAACGAATGTCATGTTCATAGTGATTCAATTAAAAAAATAAAGAGTTGTAATTCTTATTTTCCATTGCATCATCATCTTCGTTACCATGCTTACAAATCGTCCTAATTTTTTTAACATTGACCTATTTTTGTAAATTTTGGTCGTTTTTAACTTTTATACTTATTACTTACCCGGGTTAAGTCCCATTTTTATTTTTAATTTGCTAACAGTTCATCTATTTCGGTGACAGATAATCTCCTTACGGCACCCAGGGAGCTCCTCTCGCCGACACCGACGCAGGACGCGAAACAAAATAAACTTACTTTTAAAGTAAGTACCTACTCGTCAATCTGATTCAATTTGTAAAGGAAAAATAATTTAATTCGATGTGATTTCGAGGTTAAAAACCTAATAACAATCAAACAAGATTTATCTTTTTTTCATAGATAAATATATCATAGACTAGCAGCCCGCCCCGGCTCCGCACGGGTATTATAGAGTATTACAACGGTTACATAATAGGAACACTTTTATATTACGCGATATCAGAGCTTACGCATATAGTAACACATATATTGACTGATATTATTGAATTTGAACTTTGTGCAGAGGTAATAAGACCTATAATCGTTTCTTAAACATAAAAATAGTTTTTATGATTTTCCCGACTATCATATAATTTTTCCCAGATTTAAACCATTTCTAGAACTGTACGAACATTTCAAGACCAATATAAAATAAATCCGTTCAGCCGTTCTCGAGTTTTAGCGAGACTAACAAACAGCAATTAATTTTTATACCTATATATCATCATAGATGAATTATAATCAGTGGTACATAATAATTTGTTAAACAATGACGATTGAATGTTACTAGTTACTATATGTAGCCTATTGAATCCTAAATTTACGTATTTAATAAAGAAAAGTATGGTAAAATGTTTTACTTAAAACAGGAGAATGGCTGTCTCGTTAAATATATTTGTTTATCAAAGAGCTTTTATTTAGCAGAATAGTGTTTTCTTGATAAACAGTGTAAGTAAACCAGCAAGGTTGTATCATCAACCTAGCATGTTTTAAATATCAGATTATTTTTCTGTATCTCTAATATCCTCCTACGTTTTCTTGTAGTGGCTGACCATTTCTGATATAAAATTTTGGAATGATCTATTTCGGACTGAGAATCTAAGAATTTAAATGAGGAGACAGGGGAGGCTTGTATTATTATTAAAAGTTATATTGAATATATATTTATTTCGTTAGCTCTAAGCACGAAATAAATGTCTCATATTTTATTTTTATTTCTTCGGAAAACAAACAGTCATAATAACATCGATTGTTAAAAAAAGAAAACTTAAGAAGACCATTTAAAATGTTTTCGCATTTAGTAATAAGGCACCGGCACATCATCACTGTAATTAGACACAAATGAATATCAATGAATATTTTTTGATTATGACAGAATTTATCAAGAAACCCTTCACCTTGTGGACATCGGAGTTCCAGTCCTCAACCCGGTACTAGTAACAGTCTTCACGTTGGAGATGAACGATCTGGTAAATGTTTTATTATGTTAGTGTATCAACGCTATTGAACAAGGCCTTACTAATGTATACTTCTAGCTTCATCTATCCAAACAAAGTAGCTGTTTGCTGTCTGTCTGACACTAACAATACTTAGATATTTAAAGTTACGTATTTTTAAAGATATTACATATATGTATTATATAAAAGCGACCTGCTACGGGTTCGCACTCATATATTATACATATAAACCTTCCTCTCGCATTACTCTATCTATTAAAAAACCTATATGAAAATCGCTTGCGTAGTTTTAAAGATTTATACACAGAGACTGACAGACAAAAGCGATTTTGTTTTGTTGTTTTTTTTCTATTGTAACTATGACTGTTGTTATTTTAGACTGTACAAATAACTAATTAATTATTGGTATTTACGTCTAGTTGATCCAAGCCCATTGAAGTCCAAACGAGTCACAGACCAGACTACAGTACCGAAGGTTGTCAAACGAAAGCCTCCAAGTCCTCCGGGAGACCGGCAGGTTTGTACAACGAGTTATTTTTGGCTTCTTATTAACCGGCTAGAAAAAGGAGGTTTCTCAATTCGTTATTAATTTCAAACATTTTAATATATGATTTTTAAATGATATATTTTTTTTCTAGAAATTTCGTGTTAGTATTGTTTTGTCGAAATGCTGTCTCGACGTTTTTTAGCTTAAAAATATTGGAATTGGAACATCTTACAATTAAGATATCCAATTAGGTACCATATTTTATTGCTGCTTTCATTTTCTGTTCAAAATTTTCTTTTTTTCTCTAACTGCGAAATGGTAGTCTAACTTCTAACTGGATATATTCCCACAGAGTCCAGATGCTTCAGATGTTCAGTCACCTGAAGACATCTCAGTGGCGCGGCCGGCCGCTCCCGACATGAAACCAAAGGGGACACTCCCTCCACCCCCATATAGTAAGAAGGTGAGTTACTCATATTTCGATCCTATTTATTTATTTGGTGAAAGAAACAAAGTGAATTAAATGATTTACTTTGAGGTATTCTAAGCATGACCAATATATTATGGCTACATTTTTCAGGTACTAAAAATTCTAAAATAAAACAAAATTCCACTACTTTGGAATCTTATCGTTTCTTTATGTTGTCTATAAAAAATAATCATGCATATAGTTAACATAAATGATTTTCAAAAAAATCAGTGTATGAATGTAAAGTATTGATTTAATTATGTATGTAAAGTGCGTTACTTAGGTACGCTTTTTACTCGATATGAAAATCACTATTTTTTCAAACATACTCGTATTATTACGCACACTGTTCCTTGATAATTTAATATTAACATATCTACTTACAATATAAATAATACATTAATAACACTTCTATTACAAAAATCAATGTAGGAAAAAGTTTTCATAGTATTTTTAACGAAAGTAACATTGTAATTTATAAGGTCCAAGCTCCTACTATGGAAATAACGCCGTGTACTCCAATCTGTCCGCGCGCCAGCCTTGCGCCGTCTACTAGGCCCTGTACTCCTGAGCTTATGTGTTCGAAACCACAGGTATTAAGTAATTTGTTTAGTGTATAAGTAATACCGTGTATGTTAAAGAGATAGAGAGAAAAAAAGAGATTATTTTTTATAAATCATTATTTTATTGGATTGTATAAATCTTAATGGAAGAGAAGGTATTTACTAGAATAAAAAATTCTTAAAGCGCTTAAAAAATAGAGATAAAGTATTATTTTATTAAACAGACAGTGAAAGCGATAAATAAAGAGATATAGCATTTTTATTATTATTACACTATTATTTAATATTTTAAGCGATGGAACACGATTACATTTTTTTAAATTTTTTAATAAGAATACAACGTTATTACTGGCCAGTTAAATACAAAAAACGTGGAGAGTGCAAAAAGTGTTTGTTTTATTTTTTTAATATTTTTTTATGGATTTCCATCCAGCCCACTTCTCCCGTGGAGTCATCGGTAACATCAAGTACAGAACATTTGATTCCGTCACCAGAACCGTTACAACAATCGAACCTAGATGAAAACATAAGAAGCATCAAAAAGACTTCTAAAACTTGGCTGTAGAAAAAAATTATTTAAAAAAAAGATTAATTTTATAAAACTAATCCATTGCAGTAAAATCAGGCATATGGTTTTGATTTCATTGCATAATCAAATTGTTTTTCGACAAACTTATTATGTTTTTATTATATAGACTTTTTTCTAGTAATATATTGCTCGATTTTCTTACATTAGATTTAATTGTCATTGTACTTGTCTGTTATTTATTGAAATGTATTTTTTATCTAAGCAAATAGTTTCTACACTTAAAGCAAGCTTGGATTGTCTAATATATTCACTATTTATTTTAAGTAAATTTTATTTTATTTAATATAGATTATGTCTTGTAAGTAATAATATTTAGTACCTACTTTTTGATCTCCTTATCAAGACCGTCCAAATCGCAACAAGTATTCTACTTAATCTATAATTAAGTTATATTGTATTATATATTCCAAATACTCTGATTTTTAATAATTAGAAATAGTAAGACTTAATTCAGTTTAAAATATATTTAATGTGGAATCTTATAACAAAAACCGATTAAGTCGAATATAAGTATATTATTATATTTAAAATAGAAAACCATTTCAACATTTCATTGGTTTAAAATTATCTTAGTATATTATAGAAAATCAGTCATGAAATTATTATTTTGTCTTCTTCCCTGTCATGTGACAGGGAAGAGAGAATTTTCAAGCTAATTTGGAAATTAAGAGTTATTTTTTATATTTATTCGTTTATTTATTTAACCCTTTTTACACACAGGAATCTTATACACTAAACAAGTGAAATAAATTTAGGTAGTAAAAGGCGGCCTTATCACTTAAAGTGATTTCTTCCAGGCAACTTATACTTAGTAGTCGAATGTACTGTGAAATCTAACTTATGAGTTAAATTAAAACTATTATACATTATGTATAATAGTTTTAAGTTAAGTTGATATTTAAAAACATCAATTTAACTTACCTAAGAATGTCTTATTTTATTTTTTGTCGATGGAATGTGTTATCGTATTAAGCATATATTTATATAGTTCACGGAACCATTTTTAAGCATTAAAACTATGAAAACTTTAAAATTGTTAGCAGTTAAGTTATTTTTAAAATAGAAAACCCAATGTATCTTATAGAACACGATTTATTTACAACTACGTAATAATTTATATTTAATTATAATGAGTAAAAATGTTCTATTGTAATGTTTCTTTATATTTCAACAAAGAATACGGGTTATATTTCACGATTAAAACTATAATCTCGTTAGATAAGGTAAGGAAGCTTATTTTTTATCGTAACTAGCGTGCTTCTGCAATAAAAATGGCTGCTATTACCTGACCCCTTTGTTGATTCGTTGCTATGGCAACCGTGTATTTTTTTTTGTTTAGGTTTAACCTTTAGTCTTTTTTTAAATATTGAAGTTATAATTTTAGTATACCTAATTAATGTTAGTATATCTACTGTTTTGTTTAGCTAAAACTATCATAAAAGCCTTTGCTTTTTAACTTTTTAAAGGTCAATTAAAAACTATTATTCTCAGAAACGAATATAATATTATTATGTACCGTATATATGAAATACTCTATATGCATATAGTAAAAAGCGGCTTTTTCATTCTATTCTTAATATGCAAACAGACTCTCCAATTAATTTGTATGTAGATTATAGGTATATTTTCGAAACGTCAATATCAAGAAAAGGTTCCCCGAAAACAAGGGATGGAACAAATGGGCTGGAATTTGATACAAATATGTATTGGAAGCTAGTTTCAGCGTCGATTTCATGACATTTATGAATACTGATAGAGCTCCCGCGATCTGATCGGATTCATTTGTTAAACCCTTTGGATATATTTGTTGAAGTGTTTAAGGAAGCCTAATATATAAAGTAACTTGTTCTTATTAATTTATTACGTACTAACTGTTGCCCGCGACTTCGTCCGCGTGGACTTTCATATACACTTTGACCCCCCTTACAACTTTATAACATTTTTTTTCAGTTAAAAAGTAGCCTATGTTTTATCTCAGGCTCTAGAGTCTAGATCATCTGTGTACCAAATTTCATTACAATCGGTTCAGCGGTTTGGCCGTGCAAGCGTAAAACTATAAAATGTTTCAACCCCTCGCGCAAGATTTTGGGGGTTGATTTTAAAAAAAGGAGCCCATGTCCTTCCTCAGGCTTTAGACGATCTTTGTACAAAATTTCGTTCTAATCGGTTCAGTAGTTTTAACATGATGGAAAGACAGACAGACAGTATTATATAGTACAAATAAGTGTATATTTTAACTTGTCATTAAAACTTGATATAATAATTGTATTGTAATTTTTAAATTTTATTTATGCTCTTAAAGTATGGTCAGTTTTTCTGAAATAATTTTGTTAATGTATCATGCGAAGATAATAGATGCCACTTACTTGCCGATTAATTATGCATTATTTGTAATAATATCGTAATTTATATGTACGTATTATGTGTTTATGTGCAGCTTAAGTATATGTAGAAAGTTTTTAAATAATTTATTTTATTAATTTGATTATTAATTGATAAACCCGATCTCGTCAATAGCTGATAATTTTGTATTATATACTGATGTGTATCCTATATGACTAATAAAACCATTTTCCAGATAATGTTGTATTTATTTAACATACATTTCACATTTATGGAATGAAATCAGATACTTAATATTTAATTTTAGGTACCAAGACGCTTATAATGTTACCATCGCTCACAACTATATTTTCACAACAGTATAACTATTTCAAAGTTAAATTCAAATATTCTTTTTTCTATGAAATATCATTTAATTTATTTTATTTAAAGAAATAAAAGTGTACATGTAATTCAACGAGGCATTGAGTAATACATTTTATAATCAGTAAGGAGAATAATTCGACAATTGTCTTCATCTACTTTCAGTGGCAGATAATTTCTGCTAAGGATTAATGTATCAATTTATAAGTAATCCATTTGTTTTAGTGGTATATTAATAATTAACTTTCGAAGATTGTCTACTGCTAGACAAAGGCAGTTGTTCAGTCTTGGTCAGGTTAAAGAAGTAAAGTTTGTGTGTTTGTTAAATTGTAAGGGGTATTCTCGTGATCTACTGAACTGATTTTAAAAATTATTTCACCAATAGAAAGTCACATTATTGCTGATTGTCATAGGCTACATGAAATAGGATGGTTAACATAAGGCCCATTGCCCAACGAAGTGGGTACGGATCGCTTGTCGGATATAATATTTTCAGTTTATTAATTATTTTATTATATACTAGCTGTCGCCTGCGACTTTGTCCGCATTTCCGTCGTTTTTCGTAAAAAATCGACAGTTCGTTGTAGCTGGATACAAAATATATTTGAAGAAACTTAGTATAACTTTGGTGTTTCTTTACCGATTTCTATGATTCTTAATAGTTGATAATGCTAGCTTTTTAATTAGGATTGACTGAGAGTGTTACAAAACTAAGAGTAGACACATATAATCAGAAAGATTCGAACTACTGAGCTATATATACTCGGAAGGTACACGTGTTATTGTGAGTCAACCATAAAAAAAAGACATATTACGGTGTCATGGTTTTTTACATTATTTTAAGGAGAACATTTATGTCATACTATTTGTAATGTTTTCTGTGTAGCTTTAACCTTTAAGGTTGTACGCGCGACGGAAGGTTAAAATTGGAGAAACTTCTCCCGTTCCTAACATTTTCGTTCACTGCTCTGTTCCTATTGATTGTAGCGTGATGAAAAGTATACAATAACCTGCTCAAGAGTATGAAGAATAATTGTACCAAGTTTCGTTATAATCCGTCCAGTACTTTTTGTTTCTATAACGGTTATACAAACTGACAGACAGACAGAAAGACAGATAGACAGACAAAAATTGTGCTAATTGCATTTTTGGCTTCAGTATCGATCCCAATTTCTCCCTGATAGTTATTTTCTAAATATATTTAATGTACTAAATTGGCCTCTGTACAGACTTATTATAAGTATAGATTAATAAGAGGTAAACGATCTCAGAAACAATTCAATTTGAGTTTTTAGTCCCAAAAGCAATCTATTCTATGTACTGATCTACATTATCTCACTTTTTTAAAATAATATTAAGATTAACATAGATTATTTCAAGTTTAATAAATAATGCAAACATTTTAGTTTAGACTGACTTTTCAATAACGCCACTAAGGGGTTAAATAAAACTAAGAACCATTAAATAAGCTTTTTATTTCTATTATATTCAACATTAAACAATTAAACAACTAACAAAATATAAACTATATTGTATAATAACTGAAAATATCGCAATATTTTATGTTATACATGGCAACATATGATATCATTATGCTTAAAAATAAAATTACAAATGCATTTTAAAATAATCGCTGAAACCAATGAAATTAATCAAATAGTTACAAGTGCATAAAATGTTTATCGGTTTTCACTTTATTTGCTAGCTTAAATATGAGGGAGTTTATAACGTAATTTTTATAAAATTTATAATTTAAACGATAATTACATTTAGTGCTTATAATATAACATGGCAGGCATTACTAAATGAAAATGTAGAAGTATATTGCAAACATAATGTGATTCAAACGTTAAAACAAGCGAGCTACACAAAAACTGATATAACCCAAACAATTTAAAAGAACATCCATAATTACAACTTTACTGAAATTCTATATACTACTTAATTTATTATTGCTATAACACTTATCTCACTAGTACGTCTACTAAACTAAAACAGTTCTTTAAAGCCAACCAGATACTATTTTCCCGGTGACTTTTGATTTTCCTTTATCTGTGACCATTTGAGGTCCTCCTGGAGGTGCGAGGGAAGAGGGACTGGGACTAGGTTTCGGTTTTGGCTTCGGCGGTTTTGGTTCTTTAGGTTTGGTTGCGGTTTCTTTCTCTGGTTTGCTATCAGATGTCGATGCGCTGTGATCAGCTTCTAAAGTTGCTGCAGATAAAATTTGTTCAGGCTTATCTGCCTTTGAATGTGCACTAGGAGTTGGTGTGATTGGTTTCTGAAGATTAGAATCTTCTTCTTTAGTTATATAGAGGTTTTTGGTTGGTGATTCTGGTTCTTCTATTTGTATGACGTGTTCTTTATTTTCTGGCTTCGTTTCAGGTTTGGTTTCTGGCTTAGGTTCTGGTTTTGTTTCTGGTTTTGCTGGCGAAGGAGGTTTTGGTTTTGGTTCTTCTTTAGGCTGAGCTGGTTTTGGTGCTGGTGATGCTGACCCTGAAACAGTGAAAAAGTAAAAGATACTTTTAGCCTGAAGAGTTTATTACTTTTATTTTAGTGATTTATTTTCAATAAAAATATAATTCAATTAAGAGTTATATAAAAATTATTATAGTACCACTGCCTTTATCTTCGATGTGAGCTTGTACTTTTATTTCGTTTTGTTTTAGACTAGGTTCACCAGATCCCTCTGGTATCGGTGTTTTCGGTCGGAATGGTGGAGCTGAAATTATTCAATGTAATTCTAGAATTGATATTTCGTCAAGAATTAATAATAGTACCTATATAAGTTACTCAATATCTACATCAATACATAAGACTCATTAACAAGTTGTTAACTGAAGACTTACAAATTTAATCGACTTACTTTTTGGCTTAGATTTTTGTGAAGTTGTTTCGTCTTCAATAGTAAAGTCTTTTTCAGAAGTGCCCGATTTCTCACGTTCACTGAAGTCCGATTTGATTTTGGCTCTCATGAACTTGGCGTATGCTACTCTTGTAGTAGGAGTTACTTCACACAATTTTGGATTGAATTCTGTAACCAGACAAAATATTTGCTTATTTATTCAGTAGATATAAATGAGGTTCCCAATATACACTATTCTTAATTTTGGATTAAATTATGAATTAAGTAATGTTTGACTTCGAAAGTTTGAAAGATCGCCAAACCACTATGGAGTGGAGCTATGGAGCTGCCAAGCTCTACGAGTGTTCATGGGTGGCGATAACCACTTTCCATGAGGTGGCTCATCTGCTCATTTGCCACTTTAATAACTCACCCAATAATTTCTGCGGGTCTATAGTTCTATCCTTGACGTTGTCAAGTATATGCGCTCTGAGAGACTGTCTGCTGCGTTTGGTCTCAGCTTCATTGGTACTTCCAATGGGATCACGACGAAGAGTATTAGTTCTGACCACTGCGTTCCAGTCTTTCTTTTTGCTAAAATAAAATACATAGAAAGGGTAAATGTTTAGATTAAAGAGCTTGTAGTTTAAAATTATATATTTCATTAGTCTTTGTGACATATGAAGCGAATTTATAGTTTGAATAAGTTCCTTTAATATTGGTAGAAATCATCTTTTGATTTTTAATACCTAAGCTTTTTTAACACAGCGCCATCTAGTCCCACGTTAAACAAAGCGATTATTCGAACTATCTTTTTGTAATACACATTCACATAATAAATTCCCAACAGCACCCAAACCCCAAAAAGATACATGGTCCATAAGATAGTTGTGTCACCACTGTTCCAAGCGTTTGTCAAGTGTCTCTACGATAAGCTTTAACTTACGTCTCTGGACCTTCTCCTTTCCTAACAATAGCTTTAGCAATTTGACTGAAGACATCCTTGGGCTTAGCCTCTTTGGATATTACATCTTTAATTATACCTTCGACGATGCCTATCTGGAAGTCCTTTAGAATTCTTCTCTCCATTACTTTACCCTTTTTACCGGATACTATAACAAAGAATATAATAGTTTATACGATGTCAAAATTTTCATACAAATCTAATTTTGTCTGTAATTCAGTCTCAAATCCTATTGAACTTTAATTATTCTATTTTGCAACTATGAAATCACTATGCAAGGTCTTTCAAGACAAAAATTAAGTTCAAGACATGAGTATATTCATATAATAAGAACATATCCTTAGATACATTTAATAAACATCTTAAAATTTTAAAGCAAAAAACCGTTACTATTATTGAAATTTATTCAGCACAAAACCGTTACTTCTATTGAAATAGAAGAACAAACTTACTTGTAGTTTCATTCATATTGATCCTCGGCGTCTTCATGCCGTTATTAGCTAGTATGTCGATAAGTTCGAATCTCAAGGTAGATATATCTTGTCTGATCTCCATCACATCGTCCTCTGTAACTCCGACATCATCTCTGGCGCGTTGTTCTGCTGTCACGTATCGACGTACTAGAACTCGCATCACCGCTTCGTGTTGAAGACGGGCTTTTTCACGAGATTTGTTCTAGAAACGTCGGTTGTTTATTTAATTGAAATAAATTAAGGAACGTAGTATTTAAAAGGACATAGGCAAATTTTAAAAACCATTTAAATCTAAGTTAACACAAGATATTAATGATAAGAGTATTTATCAATATCAAAAACTAATTACTATTCTAATGTTTTTGAATGCATCTTAAATAGTATATGATGGTAAAGTTAGGATCAGAAAAATGTCATTTTTCAGATCTTTACTGCAGTAGTACAGTTATAGTTAATATGGCACCCGTGGGCCGTGAACGACTATAAAGTACTCTTAATAAAAACTGGTACAAACGATGATAGATCCTCGGTCCCTGTCACTGCAAATGCGGTTGATCCAGCCGGTCACGTGTTTCGGAGTAGGGATGATGTTGAAGGGCGGTGGAACAGTATCCCCGTCTTCAAAGTACGACATCCACAAGTTACTGCGCGCGAACTTCCATTCGATGTCTGACCTTTCCTATTTATCGAGGTTAATTGAGGTTATTATTAGCTTTTAAACTCTAGCATTGAGGGTAGACTGAAAGAAGTTTAAAATGAAATACTTATTACAAATTATACAATTTTGGCCGAAACAATTTTTTACGAAAAACTTTTAGATACTCAAACTATATCTTATTACATGCTTTAATAAAGTTAGCATAAACAAGTTATCTGTTGAGATTTCCTTTGCATCATTAGCTTGATTCTTATTAGTTACTTTATAAAATAAAGCATTTTTTACAATGCTTTTGAAAGTACAGCGGTCCTATCTCATATTCATATTATTAAATTCGTAATACCGCGCTTATGGGCAGCTTTGATCACTTCCCATCGAGTAACACACCTCCATTTGCCTCATCTCATACAAAAAAAAATCTTTAAACCCTTACCGAGATGATCTGATAAGAATTGGACATCATAGCGATGAGCATATTGAGGAGCACGATAATATTGATAACGGAGTAGGAGCCAAAGGTAAGAAGCGCCCAGAAGCGGGTGAAGCTCTTGATGCCGGTCAGCTCGAAGCAGGTCAGGTCCACGAGACCGAATGACGCCCAGAACAGCGATTGGGATGTCTCGAACAAACTGCATGGGAATTTGACAGGTTGCAATTTAATGGGCAATAATTTTATTAGCTTCAAGACTAAGACTTCAAACTTAAGTAAATATTTAATGCGTTTTGTACCCAAAAGTGTGTCTGTCTGTCTGTCCGTTTGTCACCAGGCTAGATCTTATTAATCGCGATCGCTAGACTAGTTACAACTTTCACAAATGATGCATTTCTTTTATATTACCAAAAAGGAAGTTTCTACCGTTAAGAACAAATAACAAAAATGATTAAAATAAATATTTAAAGAAGTTTGCAACGTTGTTTAGTGTTGCTCTTTTTTGACGGCATTTAAAATGTTCACACAATATTAATTTTTAACTAGCATTATAATAGAAACTTTCATTATTTCACGAAAAGAAAGTCGTAGAACTTTTCGCAATATAACAGCTAGTCATATAATAAAATCTAGGAGAAGTGAAATCTAGGAAATTTTATACCGAACACTGGAGTCTAGAATTTCTAACGCGTGTAGAAAATATGTAATCTTATCTTACTTTGCATAACGTCTCCAGATAGTACAGGCTCGTTCCTGGTTATCAAAATCCGGCAAATCCCCGTTCGGGAGATGATAACATTTATTCTTTTCCAATTCTGCATAGTACCACATCAGTTGATTCAGACCTGCGGAGACATACATCGTATTGAGTGGCGGTAAATGTTTGATACTTAAAACAAATTTAATACGTGTTATGAAAAACCATTAAAAAGTGCTACTGATAGTAAATAGTTTTGAATGGTTTTCGTTTTTCAATTACAGAGCATAATGCGACATTTCGATCGATGGCACTAAAGAAAAATAATTGTTAATTTACTTTTGAAGTCCTCAATATATGAAATAAGAAAGATGTAGTTAATACGTTAAGCATAATTCAGCATGATGCGGAATAATGGTATAATTTAAAAACAAGGTAGATGAAGCCTAGTTGAATAGTCGAGTAAAATGTTTTTTCATATATAAATTATTTACGCTTTACTACATTAACATTTGAGCAATCAATCATTGAATAACTGTAAGAGATTAGAATAAATATAATAGGCGGCCTTATCATTAAAAATTATTTATTCCAGGTAACTTTTTATATAATTTTTTAAACAGAAAGACTGGATTGGTAGGCACAAGAGCATAGCTAAAGGGACTATGTTAGAATAAATGCTAAAAATTACGAAAAGCTTGATCAAGACCAAAAATATAATTCTTATGGACTTTTATGTTAAATATCCAAGTAAGATAATAAGTAAATATCTACATAGCTCTGTAACCTGAGTTTTACACAAATGTATGTCAGTAAAAAGTGTTTATCTGCTACTAAAGAACACCATAACTCTTTTGTTGTATGCGATATAAACAATTTATGGGCCATTGTGCGCTTATAAATCGTTTGTTGTTGCGATTCGATGCCATTATTTAATTTATATAAGATTTATTTACTGTTGTATGAAGAATATTAAGTATTGTATTATCATCCTTTTATATATAGACTTAGGAAGATATTCAACGGGGATTCTAAACATCTACTAATCATTAGTAGGTACTATCATATAAAGTTTTTGAGAATGTATTTGGATGTATGTTTGTTATTCTTTCAAGCAAAAACGGCTGAACCGATTTAGGTGAAATTTTTACTCGTAGATAGGTAATACCCTGGATTAACAAATAGGATACTTTTCATCCCGGTATTGCCCCGAGGAACGGGAACTACGCGGGTTAAACCGCGTCGCAAAGCAGCTAGTTATCTATAAACGCAAAATTTTGTGAGGTTGTATGGAGGTATAGAAAATTGTAACTCGGAAAAACTATAAACACTGGAAGGTGGATTGTAAATTTTAAATAAAAAGCAGTAATACTGCTTAAAGGTTATACTTATTGTATCTTTTTGGTACATTTAAATACCAATACAAGAAGTTTTCGATAAATAACATACCACATCCAAAAGCAAATAGCACGAGCATATAAACGAAGAAGAATTTCATAATGTCCAGGATCATTCTTCCCAGGGAGACCTGTTAGGAGAAATAGCCAGTTTAGACCTAAGTTAATATTGTTTGATAACACAATCAGACTCTAATTCTACAAACCATTATTATTGAAGTGACGGGTATGTCTCTATTCCATTAAATATATATGTCACCGGAAAATAACAAGAACAGCAAATTTATAAATTTGCAACGTCTCGTGGTAAATTTATCAACTTACGAATATTCATGCGTAAGGTTCTAAATGGTTCAACCAAACACAGAAGAGCTTTTAATTTGACGCTTTTTTTTAATACGGAAAATCAACTTACGAATATTCATGCGTAAGGTTCTAAATGGTTCAACCAATCACAGAAGAGCTTTTAATTTGACGCTTTTTTTTAATACGGAAAATAACTGCTTGCATATAAAAGGTATGATTTAAGCTATCCTATCTTTTAAGTTGGATCAAACTGCACAGTGTGTGCAAATTCCATTTAACTCGGTTCAATAGTTTAGGAGTCAATCACGGAAAAACAACGTGAGTGATACTTTATTTATATATATTTAGCTTAATAACTTTTGACTTGAACAACATTTCAAATAAACCTATGTATGTAATTCTGATCCATACCTCTCAGACCATTATGAATCTTATGACCCTCAATTAAGCTATTTTTGGTAGACCAATTATTCGATCTTAAACT
>DWAJ01003386.1:0-14927 GCA_018238005.1 Eurema mandarina
CTTATAAAATAGAAAACATTGTAGTAACTGGCGGCCTTATCACTTAAGAGTGATCTCTTCCAGGCAACCAAGTCAGGACAAAACATACAAAATAAACAATTAGGTGGCGTAGTGCAACTAAACAATAGACACATGTCAAGGTATAATAAACCATTAAAATTTAGGTAGGACAAAACTAGATACAGTATAAATTCTAAAAAGTTAGGACGATTGCTTTGTATTTGTATTTTTTTTTTATTTATTTAATTTAAAAAGAAACATTATTTAGTATAGCTGACATAAGGCGACCGATTTTACAATTCACTGCAGCTGGATCCTCTCGTTAAGCCTGACTTCAATTTGTATTTGACGTCATTACATGGACGCTGAATACTGCTTCGTCCTTAGTTTTCTCTTGGGTCTAATTTGATGTTTTTTGTTTGATTATTTAGTTCGGAATAAATACGAATTTTGTGCTAACGCGAGTTGTATAGCAATGTGGCATAAACGAATTTAGAAACTAGAAGTTCATACAGAGTACTGAAAGCGTTTTCAAGCGACACAAATATTTGTAAAATAACATTATTATATAAATATGTATATGCATGTAAGTAAAACGTGGTAAGGAAGTTATTAAGTCTGTGATATCTGCGGATACATGTTCTGACTCCTAAGTAAGGCATCGGCGTTAAATAAACATTTGAAGGTATCTGACTAATATAACATCGAGATAATTGAACGCAGAAGGATTGATGGTCGAACCGAAATATCCGACGTAATCTCAGTTTGTTACCATTTTTAAAGAAAGGTAACAACATAATTAAATTTGTCAAAAAATGAATGATTTGTCGGTCATTTATTGCACGGAACATAATAATAAAATTTCTAATTGTTAAATAAAAGGTTCTCAAAAAAATGTCTTAGGCTTTCACTTTAATTTCAACGCGAATCTTAAATATAAGACCAAAGCATATCAAGCTATAATAAATAAAGGACCTAAAAATCAACATGCCTCCTTTAATAAAGAAAAATATCGTTGAAACATTCCTCTGATGTTTTGTGTTTTGTTAGCACGACAAAATACCGCGTTATTTCACTCCGGAGCCACACTTGTACATGTATAATATCCCCCACGACCTGAATCCTTAAACCGTGTCAATAAAGGCACTTCAAAGAGAATAGACACGACAAACGTTTGATTTCCAACTCAACCTGCTACGTGAACGGTGTAACTTATATTCATGCAAACTATGTGTAAAGAAAGTTCTAAGTAAATCTGAACAGAATTACGTAAGTAGGTTGACAGCCTACGTCTGGGCCATTTAATAATACGATCGAAAGAGGGCTGTGATATTGACTAAGAGTAAGTAAATAAATCTCAGACATAGGATTTTTCATTATAATTAACAAGCATTCTCATGAGGTACATGTAAAATATATTACTGAACCGCCGCCCTTTCTTCGAAATATTGATATATTGTATAATCTCTACATCCCAACAGGGAATAATAAGGACTTTTAAGATATAGTGTAAGCAGATTACTCCAGTCTGTGTCATGATTCATGTATTTAAAATGGTATCATTACCACAAAACTAAGAAAATGTGTAAAGTCTAAATAGCCTGGTTTCCAAACGTCCCTAATTTGAGCGTACAAATTTTACATTAGATTAATATAGTTGCTACAGTTTGTTATATAGAAAAGCGTGAATATCATGGAATACCAGGATTAAATAGTTTTATAACCTAAGCATGGGCCTTGCATCGGAAGGCAAGGTTAGAATTAATCAAGCGACGATATTGGCCAGCCGTGAGATTGAATAAGCATCAGCTGACATCCCCCGCATCTATGCTCTTACGTCACTTTGTAGTTTGTACTACAAGGCTCCATGACGGTACACTTTAACTCTACAATTAATTGCTACGAAAATAATTGAACATGGACATTAATAGTTCACTTTTCACCTTAAATACTTTATTTCGAATTCAGTGTTTTTGTCTATCGTGTAAGCTTGACTCACTAGTTATAACCTTTTTTATGGTAATCAAATTTGTTCGTACATGAAAATAAACTAAAAGATTCATTTACGTTGAAGTTATTTAAAATATTACCTATATTCTTTTAGACTTTTTAATTCTGAATAATACTACATAGAAATCGTAGACGAAGTGGCGAGTAACAACTAGTTAATTATATTGTACTTACAAATTATGTAAAAATCGTACTACAAATACAGCTAATAGTGTCAAAACCCAGTAATTGCAAATTGCAAATCTTTCGGTATCCTCAGCTTGCTTTTTTTTAATTTCCAACCTTCCTATATTTCGGCTTTTTTTATTTTCCAATTGTGTAGTGTACTTCAATTATTATCTTATTAGATATGGCTCACTGTCACTGGTATCGTAATTATTCACGTTTTAGCAGACTTCAGATGTATCATTGGTAATATTATAGATTTTGACACTATTGTAATACGTGCTGTATAGTATAGGCACAGTAATCACAGTACATTGAGTAAGTGGAGTAATGTTACCCGAATTGATCGCAACATTGAACCAGGACTTGAGTGGGGTAATCTTAGATCAATTTTGTTATCAAGGGGACTACGCTACATTATTTGAGTCCACTTATCCCACGGTATTTTTGACCGCACGATAGAAAACAATTGGCCAAGTTCGTGACGAACCATGCATAGATATTCTATACGTGGTTTCAAAGTCACCCATATTGGAATGAAAAGGATCTTACGTTTTATTATCAAAAAGTATTGATGTATACCAACCCAACCCATACCTTCATACGTCTATACTACATGAATGTCATGTACATACGATACTACAAATACTAGAAGACAAAAACCCTTGGAATGATATTTCTTAACGCGCGCAGGAAGGTGACCTTTTTCATGTATGAATATAATAGTCGAGTTTTTGTTTATATTTACAAATGTATGTTCTTATTTTAAAAAGAGCAACTATCAGAGTTTCTTGCCGGTTCTTCTCTGTAGAAACTGCCTTCCGAACCGGTGGTAAATGTATTGTAATACCATGACGATTCAAAAGTGTTACTAAGTATATGTAGCCTATTTTTTCTTTTTTTAAAGGTAGATGGCGCTTCCTTGTACATTTCGCCAATAATGAATATGTAGCTTAGTTGAATAAAGATACTTTTGACTTTGACTTTGACTACATTAATGTCTAATTCGTAACTAACATTAACAATTTATTCCGCTATTGTTGTTGAAAAAATTTATATTTAAAACTTATTATCAAAAATATATACCTTATATAAAGAACATAATATAATCTATTGACCTTTTTGCAAGCAATAAAATAGATTTCCCTGAAGGTAAATTAATACGTCATACATATTGTTCTTCCGCGTGTCAATATTTTGCTTATCAGATATTCATTTCTCAATAACGCATCATTTTGTTTAAACGCTAAGATAAAGCTAATATTATATTTAACTGCAAAATTTAATTAGGTATTACAATACTTAAAAGTTTTTATTACATAAGATATTTTTTACGTTTTTATCTATCACTATCATTTGGCAAGTGTAGTTAAAAAGATTTAATCGATAAAAAATGTACAATTTTTGGGGAACTGCATAGCTTTTGAAGACTGGTATGATGTAGTTCATGTCATTAATGACGTAGTATTCTGTAGGTCAAAAATTGTAGATAACAAGGCATAGAGTCAAATATTAACTCTAACTCTGTAAAATAAAATCTCTGTAACTCTTTCTCTATCTAGCCATTACAATTGGAAGGAATCCTAGTCTTGAGCCAATACCTTGACTTACTCTACTCTGAAGAGACAAATACTAAATACCTTTGCCATCAAACTGCGCTTGCCATCATAATATGACAAAGGGAACGGCGCCAAGCTAAACGTTTGCCAAATCAAGCAAGGCACGATTAAGACGTTTCAATTCAAGGGCCCAATGAAGTTTGGCAAACGGGTTGGAACAATTCACAAATATTTATTAGTATTTACTTAATTATTTTACTCCAACTGTATTGTAGCTGCGTACGTCTTTAAACCTTTAGAAATTTTATACCATATTTGAATAACTCGAATCCTTGTATAACCTTACTAATACATATTACCCGTACGAGAATGCCACACATAAAAAGGAGATCACAACACCAGACACAAAGATAAAATTGTTATACCTGCCTTTCGACTAAGCAAATCAAAAGCTCATTCGTGGGGCAGAGTATATTGTTTTATATCAAGCTTCCTAAGAGCGTTAAGCTTAAGCGTTAAGAACTCTCATTCCAAGTTAAGAAGCCTTGTTAAAAAAATAATTGAAAGAGCATAAACAACAAATGAATATATTGAAGACAAATGAAATATTGTTGCCCATCGCTCGCAGGATGGTGACCCTTTTTATGTATGGATATAGTTGTTTTGTTATTTATATTAATTACAATTGTATCTTTTAATTTTAAGAGCAACTATTAGAATTTCTTGCCGGTTCTTCTCTGTAGAAACTGCCTTCCGAACCGGTGATAAATTATTGTTTTGTAATACCCTTCGACGATTCAATTTCGACGATTCGATATGCTTGACTTTGACTTGAACGCGATAAAACGTAGGTATGTTCATTCTGGATACCTGAAATAAAAATGTTTTCCAAATGTTACGCAGGTACCTACTAATAATATGTACATAACTTGTTCGTGCACATTTTATAGACAATATATCTGTGCCATATTTTATCCAAATCCATTTTTTTATGTGATTATGGGCAACTGAGCAGGAGGCTTGGCTGACAGTGAGCGACCACCTCCACCAGCCATGAATAGTCGCAAAGCTAATTGCTTCAGGAATACGTTGCTGGCCTTCCATTTATGACAAAAGTTAAAAAATAATGGGATATAAGACGGGCGAAGAGAACGCTATGACGTGATGATCTTTGATGCCACTAAGGGCGAGCCGACCTAATTTAGCCGAAAGACTAGAGAACTGTACAGGGGTTACTTTCGCATTTATAATTAAAATAGGGATGAGTGAAACATACCTATTACCTATGAATATGTACTACAAAATACAACAGGGGTATTAGGTATTGAACCAAATTACTTCACAGAGGAGTGCGCAGACCGTCCCCAGTATGTTACCGATACCGTCCGGTTGTTCAATGTTTTGGAAATACTCCGATGATCCTTGCTTATATTGTTCAATAGCCCTGTTTATTTTTAACGTTATTGATTTTATATTTATTTTTAGACTAGGTATTACGATGTTCGTATTCCATCAGCAGCATATCTTACTGAAAATTGGCCTTTTTTTCTCTCTTAAGCTTTGCAAACAATTGTTATGCAATTAAGATTATTTATTTTAGATTAACAATAAATTTTCACCGTTCCCTTAAATTACAACTATAAATTAAAATAAGACTATTTTTTATCAAAGTAGGCAAGGTAGGTAAGGCCTTCTGAAATTTTTATTTAGCATTGTTAGTCCTTGCTTGACATTTCGTGACTATCCAAATCAGAATCTTTTATCACATAGGTAGTAAATAATTAATTACATTTAGTGGAATGCAATTACTTTGAAAGGATATCGATTTGATGGCATTGAGTCAACTTTGTAAGTTTACCGGTAATAAATACTTTATAGTTGCTATAAAAGATGTTTCTGTACCTGCAATAACATTGCCAATTATTTACTTGGATAATCTCTAAACTTAAAGCAATAATCTTATCAAAATATTTTTTTGTCTATGACTGGCATAAGTATTTTTATTCTTAGAAAACGTTTAAAAAATATAGCGTACTAACTTAAATTGTTATATTCTTTGTGACCTGCGCCACTTAATTTATTCGACGAATCTTCTGACACCATTTTTCATAAAAACCGGGTTAGAAGGTTAGGCGTTACGATGGAAGATGCAAACATACATATTTACTAACATAGATTGCATATATTTCAACTGTAAACCATGGGACCAAATTTTGTAACTGTAGAAGACAAAAAGCTGTATTATGGCTTATTTAATTTTACTTAAATATAATATGATTTTGTTCCCTTGCCTTCTTGCATAAGATATGAATACTGTAGCGGCTCTTGGTAGCAACTACATATTTTGAGTGGCGAACAGGATGATGGGTGTGAACACAATAAGATGTTATGTTGAACTCAATTTAATCGATGATTTAATTTAAATGATGCCGGGGCTTTGGTGTACGATTAACCTACTTACTCGTACAAATACTGTGGAAAAGAATCGCATACAGGAATATACCTATTGTTTACCAATACATTTTAAATATTAATTAAATTAATACAAAGGAATTAATGTGTAACATGCCACATTTGGTCCTTATAATACAAATAAATCCTTTTCCTTCAGTAATTTATTTTCTGTGTGACAGTGAACAAGATACATCTTGTACAGTATTGGACGTTTGCCAGAGGCTTTCGGTTTCATGACATTATAACACAAGAGCAAATATAAATAAAACTAAACAATTGTTTACGTGTATACAAAGAATTTTTTGCGATGAAAATACGCGTATTAATATTAAAAATAACTTATAAGTGACAAAATGACTAGCACACCACAAAGTAGCGTTTAAATACTAAATGGTAGGGGAGCCCACGATGCTAAATGGGCATTTACTCGAGCGTCATAGAGTCCCAGTGGGTTGAAAAGCTTATGTGATAAGAAGAAAAAATTTTATGTGATATATACCTACCTTTTCATCGGTGGGGGAAGCGGCTATAGATTTGAGATTTTTAATATATAAAAAAATTTGTTCCATAGACATCCTCAAGCGCATCAGACATTGATAGCATCAATGATGCTCTACGTATTTTTAATACCGTTCGTGTCTTAATCTGATCGTTGGCATGGTTAATCTGATCTGTGGTGTGCGGCATTCAACGCAGTTTTATCATCCTCGACGTGTTTTTATGGAGTTCATCGATAAAGCCATTTAAAATCTATTCCAATAAAACCACTTTCAAAAAGCCTTTATTTTCATTTTTCAAGAAATCAGAGTGGGGTCGGTAGAGAAAGAGTGAAAGAGGAATAGAAATGCGGACAAGAAAATACATCAGCTGCACGCATTTAACCTCATCGACGAATTTTTGTTATTTCGGTTTGCGGAAATCGTCAGATTATGTGTTTTTTGTTGTTCTTGAATTATTTCCTTCAAAAAAAAATCTAAGCTCGAGATTGTTGATATGACTTATTTTTACAACTTTGTTGCCCTCTCCTTTTTTTACGTCACTCTCAAATTGTCAGATTAGTAGAATAAACACTTTTTGAGATGTAATTATCTCATCGTACATTAATCTGACACGCTCCAGAATTTCTAATGGTCAATTTTTTTTACTAATCTAATCCTGTATCCTACAAGGGCGGCCTTATATATGGTGGAGGTACTTAACCGGGTGGGTACAAGATATCCCCCAGTATATTAATCTGCCGCGCTTCTGTAAATCGAACGTTTAAGTTTCTTTTGCTAGGGGAGGGCATCCCCGTTTGCCCTCCCCTACCATAAGAAATGTTGCATACTATATAAAAAGGCAAATATGAAATATTATAACTTTTTGTATCATCAATCTGAAACTATATTGACAAAAACACCGTTGCTTAACAATAAAAAATTAAGAAAATATATATTTTTATACAACATTCCTTTATATTTTAAGATGGTAGTTGCGAAAAGTAAATGGCAATAATATGTTAGAATCATCATCATCATTACATAGTACATAGTATAAAACAACGAAGCTTTCTTCTGTCTGTCCCTATGTAAGCTTTAAAACTACGCAACCGATTTTCATGCGGCTTTTTTTATCAGATAGAGTGATTCGATAGATGTTTAAGACATAGACAGTATAAATGCCGGTAAAACCGCGGGGCGCGCCTGGTAATATATATAATTTACACTATCTGATTGAAAATACTCAAAAAAACACAGGACCGTCCACCGTGCAAGCTATTTTAAGAAAGCGTTTAGCTTCAAGTTTCTATTCTGTACCTGAAATTTAACAGCTACTATAAGTAACTGTAAAATTTAAAATTAATCTGAACGGATATACCTCGTTAAATATTTGTTATCTATATTATTACTTTTATATTCTTTCGTTAGTAATCTATCAATGTCAAACTGAAGGAATGTTCCCGATCACAGTGTCAGTCAGTACCCAGTACGATTTTTTTATAATTCTTGTGTGTCTGGAAAAAACAAGTATTTCTACAATTAAGAAAACAATTTTGAGAAAAATACATTAATTTGCATACAAATCATTACAAAAATAGTAAATAAAATAGAAAAATGGTCGACTACAGCAAGTGGAAGGATATCGAGGTTGGTTTATATTCTTTCTTTTCACTGTCGAACTTCTTTATCTAGACATGTAAACAATAAACATTGTTCGCAGTGTTTATTATTGCTATCTAAAAAGCATCAATTATTTCTTATTTTCAGATATCCGACGATGAAGACGAAACACACCCAAACATCGATACGCCGTCGTTGTTTAGATGGCGTCACCAAGCCAGAGTTGAAAGGATGGAAGAGCGAAAGAAGGAAAAGCAAGACCATGAGCAACGAAAGGCGGAAAACATAAGAAAATTAAATGAGACCAAGAAAAAGATTTCTGAAGCACCCCCCGACAGTACCGATCTGGAATCGCTCAAAAAAGCACTTTCCGATTTGGAAAAAGAGCAACAACAGATTCAAAAGAAAGAGGATGACCTAAAAACGAAAGAGAAAAAAACACCATGGAATGTAGATACAATAAGTGAACCGGGCTTTACAAAAACTGTGATCAATACAAAACCAAATAAACCTAAGGAGGAAAATTTAACCGAGGAAGAGAAGGAATCGAGAATGAAGAAATTTATTAAGGAAAATGAAAAACTATTGAAAAAGTTTGGATTGCTAAGTAAATATGATGACTCTAGACAGTTCTTACAGGAGCACAGCCATTTGGTGTGTGAAGAGACAGCTAACTATCTTGTTATTTGGTGTATCAATTTAGAAATGGAAGAGGTAAGTAATGACTACAATACTCTAGAATAATTGGAACATTTATGCTTAATAAGAATTATCATATATAAAACTATGTGAGCTTTATAAGAACAAATGAAACAATATTGACCAAACTGTATCAATTTTCTGAAGAATGTGACATCAATGGGCTAAACATTGAAAAAAACTGACTTCTCTTATTATTATAGACTCCTACAATCATTATAAATAGACTTACTTAAATCCCCAGTGTTCATTTCCAAACCTCTCAAACATTTAAATGAGCTTTGTATTAAATTTTCTTGATAAGTTTCTAAAAGCTGAAAGGAAAGGGTAGGAAACATTACAATTTTTTATATGTATTCAGAATTTTCATCCAAAATGTTTCTATGAGAAATATGAACCTAATTCACACCTTCTCTAATAATAATAGCTAAAACTTAGTGTTTTTGCATCGTCAAGTTAACCATTCAGACATTCTACTAAATTCTGATATACAATTTTTTATTAAACATAAACAATTCTTCCAGAAACATGATTTGATGGCGCATGTTTCTCATCAAACTATATGCATGCAGTATATTCTGGAACTCTCTAAGCAATTTGATGTCGACCCTAGATCCTGTGTTGCATCATTCTTCTCAAGGTAACTTGTTATTTGATTAAACTTGACTTATAAATAGGGATCCATACATGGTGTTAAAATACAGATAATAGATTATTGTTTTTGAGAATATTTATCTTTCTACTATCTACTATCTTTTACTCAATATTTAACAAGCTGTCTGATCAAATAGCCAAATATGAAACAAAAGGATTAAGGTAATGTAGACCTCATGATGTTATTAAAATATGTTTTAACATATACTCTTACTATGTATAAAAATTATATATATATGAATACTTTTTGTGTAGATATGGGCAATAGATGGGACAGACAAGTGAGCAATAATGATGATATATTATGAAGTAATAATTATGATAATTAAAAATAAAATGCTCAGTGTTCATCTATTTTAAAATTCATTTGTGCATTTTAGGATTCAAGTAGCAGAAAAAACATACAAGGATTCATTTGATGATGAACTGGAGCAGTTTAAGCAAAGAATTAAGAAGAGAGCAGCTGAAAAGATTCAAGAGGCTATTAAGGAACAAGAGGATGAAGAACGGCTAGCCAGGCTGGGACCAGGAGGCCTGGACCCCGTTGATGTGTATGAAGAATTGCCTGATGTAAGACATACAACTTCTTTTAAAGATAAACAAATAAAAATAGTAATTTTTCTTAATTCGACTAAAAGTATTTTAACTAAACACCTAGCTCTCTTTTATCTCTATCTCTTTATGGGACCTCATGTAATTGTAACAGAGATACAATCTCAGCATTCCCACAAGATTCCCACTGACGAAACTGTTTCCTACTAAACCTTTAATTATCCAAATTAACAGGAACTAAAGAAATGTTTCGACGCTCAAGATGTTCCGATGCTACAAGCTACTATTGCTAAAATGCCAGAGCAAGAAGCTGTATACTACATGAAGAGATGTGTAGACTCGGGCCTTTGGGTGCCTGGTAAAAACGATGAAGAACCAACTATGAAGGAAAACAGTGAACAATCAATTGTAAAGCAACCAACTGCCTATGCCTCTATCGATGATGTAGACTAACATTCTTTTCACTTCAAATATAGTACATAACACCTCAGTGCATTTCATTTTGTCAGTTAAAATTTTGAAATATATATTTCAAAGTATTATTTTATTCCTTTTGTAATTCTCAGTCTAGTTGTGTACAGAAAAATGCTTATTGTGAATCCAATATACGCAACAGATTCGGATGAAATATTTGTTTTTAATTAATCCTTACTATATAATACTATTAATGCAAAAGTATCTTTGTCTTTCTGCATCTGACCCAATGTAGAGATTCTAGTAAAATTTGGTATTGGTAAAGATATCTATGGCTTGGGATGAAAATCGGACTTGCAATATGGGTTGAAGGGGTGGAAATAGGGGAATTAATTATTGTCAACATATCCATAAAACGTGGTACTAAGTACACTTGCTATAATATAAAACCTTTAGTAATATTACTTATAAATCGAGAACAGTGTAATTTTTAATAAAACAGCGGTTTAACATGGGTCAGGTTGGTCAGTTTCATTTTTCTCTTTGCAAAAAACCTTTATCATTTCAATTTCACAAAACTTATACTTATGCATTATATATTAACATAATATATCAGTTATTTAACAACGCGAAAGACTACGCCTTTGGTGACTGTAAATCATTTTTTATAGAATAGGAGCCGTAATGGGGTTGAAATGAAAACGAGTTTGTAACTTGTACTTTTTATATAACAAAACTACGTAAATAGTGTGAGAGGGGTGCGGGCGCTACGTGAGCACGTGCGGCGGCAGCTGCGGCCGGCCCTCCAGCTTGCTGTAGTCTAGGTGAAATTCTTTCGCCACCTGCAATTTATATAAACCCATTTAAGACTTCTCTAGTACTTAATAAAAGATGAATAAGGAGCTTTGTTGTTGTTCAAATCTATATAAATATAACGCATTTTCTCTTGGTATAAAATATTATAGATGGAATAATACATATAAAGAAGAAAATACTTAGAAACTCTGAATTGCTGTCCAGCATATTGACTTAACTATCAGCTGTAACCTAATTTACATATTATATAAGCAAGATTTATTTAACCGTTTCTGTGCGGACAGGCACCATATGAATCTTTTGCGTATAGCGTATGGTACCCGAGAGGATACAAAATGTAAGGACGAAATGTTGTCGACGCCAGGCACAATGATTGTGAAAAACACCGCCGCACGGAATAGGTTAATTAACATTTGCAATCATAACCATGATTTTTTATTGTATAGTACATACGATGAACATCCAAATAACTTGAGAAAACAAATTTATACTTCAGTTATTGTTTAAATTAAATATGTATGTAAAATGTTTTTTGAAAAGCTTATATCAGCTAATACCTTCCGCCAATTATGCGCGTCGAAAAAGTAGTAGGTGCCGCGTTCGTAGGTGGATGTTTTCTCCACCATGGGCATGCCGGGCGCCTGCGAGATCCACACCTTCTCCTCCGTGTGATACCGCCACTCGCGATTATATCTAATACATGAGTTCATATACATTTTACTCATATAAGAAAAAAATATGCGTGATTTTTGTACAAGGAAATCTTTATCTGTTTGTTGTTCTATGAATGGCTTGCTTCAGTTACATGAAGAATTTTAATTTCATAAAGATATTGTATCGTAATATCTATCTAACATATAGTTAGATATTTCATAGCGACAATTATTTATCATAAACAAGTACATGTACATAAATTATATGCCACGGTATTAGCTGTTTTAAAATTATATAGGTAATCTTTAATTTTGCAGAACTTGATATTATTAATCATATTATACTCACAATTCCGCAGCAGCAGCTATTTGAAGAACGTCTCCGACGAAACAATAAAATAGATAAAAAAGTAAATCCTCTTTATATCGACTCAGTCGAAGAGGTGCTAGTTTTTCTCTAATTGATCCATTTATTAGGTACTCAGGAGGAACATGGTAGTCCATGTCTTGTGGCCTAAAATTGTTATATAATTTAAACACTAATGTTCTTAATTTTTTATGAAACTTGAAACTCGAACATTTTATAAAATATAGGATGTTTCTTTACAATGCTATTTGGAATCAAATTATGATTTTATTAAATCTAGCATTTACAATAGAAATTTTACAACCTGCTAAAATTTTCAATACCACAAGTTTCTATATGTACAAAGATATTTAGTGAACATAGTTTCAAAGATACAAATATATTATGAGTACATAAGTAAATAACTCCTTACTGTTACCCAACAATATGCTTTAATCCAATAAAATATATTCACCTGCAAGGCGTATCAGCCCAAGGTCCAGCGAATGTTAAGTAAAGGTTATCGGGTGAGTTCAAGTTGAGTCCTAAGGCTGTGAGATCCTGTCCTAGAGCCAGAGACACGAGGCTCGGGTCTGACTCAGCTGCCCGGATGAACGTCAACAGTCCAACTATGCCAAACTGGTTGGGTATCATCGTCTCGGGTATATTTGTTACTTTGCCTGAAATTATAACACATCTTTCGTATACAAATATTCTTCATATAAACAAATAAATTGGACAACAAAGAAAATAACTTAAACAAACAAAATAAGCAAGAATTAAAGGAAGCCTTATGTCTATTTACATCAATCAATATAAATACATGTTTAGATAAGAATACATCTATAAATAAACTGTAATGCATGCTTATGATAATAATAATTTAAACTTAATGATTGTGAATACTAATGATAAAATAGGTAGTTTATTTCATATTTTTCATTGCTAAAATGTCGCGTATAAAGAGAAATCAAAAAGTCAATGACAAAAAGTTTTGACTTTCTAATGGAACTTAGTTTATTATTAATTCACTACAAAACACTTTTACAAAAAAGAGTAATACAAGTTACAACATGCTTCAGATCAATAGATATATAATGTTGGTAAATTATAACAGAAAATCATTCTACATGAAAATAACATTCCATTATCACATTGTTACTAGTTAATAATACACACCATAAAATTCCGAATGTGCTCCTTGATTGACAACTTTGGGGCAGAAAAAAAATATATGTCATTGATGGTTAGTCAAAAATTTTATTCATAAACATGCACATTTTTTGTATATACTTAAAACCATTGTTAATGATTTAAATTTGTTTTACGATAGATTGTTTAAATTGAAGTTTAGTGTTTTCAAGATAAAAAAAATACATTTCACCAATATAGCAACTTGTTTACAACATAATATATAACAGATAATGTATCAATATGAACAAACCTTTGGCAAAATCTGTGTCTATATGCACATATGGTACAGGGAAGAATCATACATTCTAGCTTCTATCTACACACCTAGAATATCCAACAAGCTCAATGCGTCTCGACATCCTCAGAACATACTGAGGAATCTTCTAGAAACATCATAATATGGGTGTACCAACCTACCAGCGAAGTCTGTATCTCCTTTTTATATATGTATGGTTGGTATGTATGGTTGAAGACATGCGGCGTCGACGCACTCAAGCTCGCACCAGAAGTGCCATCCTCAGCAGCATATTGAAGAACCTTCTAGAAACTTCGTAACGGGTGTACCAACCTTCCGGCGAAGTCTGTATCCCCTTTCTCGCCGGTTTCGCGTCAGTGGTGTGGTTGAAGTCGTGCGGCGCGGGCGGCGGCGCCGGCGCGCTCGAGCCCGCACTCGACGTGCCCGGCAGCGCGGGGAAGTCCTCCGACGACATCGTGAACTCCGACTGCTCTGCCGTCGGCTGCTTAACCATACCCACTGCAATTAATGTTATGACTTAGTACATCTTGTCTATTTAATAATATGTATGATACATTAAAGTAAGGAAAAACGAACCATATCAAACTTATTTATCCATTACATGATTTTTTGTTGCTACAAAATTATATTAACACACTTAACATTACAAAACATCTTAACACCTAATATCAATTTTAGGCTGTAAGATATAAAGAACTTTTAATGTTAGGATGACTTTTAATTTTGAATGTGTTAATGTGATACATTATCAGTCTACTGTACATTTCACCATAGTATGAACTTTGAAATTAATTTTTATTATGTTTATAAAATCATTGAAATTGCCTGGATCTGTATATATCCAGTATCCCACTCTGTGTAGCACAAGCTGAGGCCTCTTCGTTTGCTGTTATTTGTTTGTCTATTTATCTAATTTTATAATCTTAATTTTGTACAGTAGAACCTCGTTAAGTCGAACCTCGATAAGTCAAAAACCTCCAAATCTCGAAAAAATGTTTTGTTCCCTTCCCTTCAAACACCAAAACCTCCATTACTTGAAATCTTGACCCTCTGTTA
>DWAJ01003387.1:0-14925 GCA_018238005.1 Eurema mandarina
CACTACAGATTGCTACGCGACATACTTCTCACCTGTTGTCCTGCCCATACGCTAATATGTGTGCGTGCTATGTGCGATTGTTGGGACGTTAACACGCACACGCATTAAGCATATGGACTGGAAAATCGAAAAATAGAAAAGTATTTGTAAGCGTGTTAAATTCGTTAATTACTGTTACGTATCCAATATGCGGCTGACCCACACGAGCGAGATTTCTCGCCCTATCCATCGCCATTAACTATGAGCAGCTATTTGGTTCGATAAATGCACAGTGGCCCTGTACATGCATGGCAGTCTTAGGGTGTTCCCACTCCGCCGGCCGCGGCCGCTCGGCACTAACACACACTACTCGAACAACGACATGCATGCAGTGAAGCTTGCAAGTTAAACCAGATTAAAGTCGTATTTGTGCTCAGTTTCTCATGATTCATGAATTCATTGTGTGATGTTAAGAGTCGTGCGTTGAGGAGAAGCGTTTCGAATTTACTTTATACGATCTTTCTCAGTTATGTGATTTAAGTAAAGTCGAGTTTAATATTTGAATGTAAAAGTATCGGACGATCTAGAAACGATTCGTTTGTATGTTTCTCATTCGATTTGGCCGGCGACGACGTTGACAATAGCGCTCGCTGTCAAGTAGTGCAAAGTGGTGTATATTAACTACAAAATGAAAAAACATATGCGAAGATGCAGGCATTCTTGTTATTTTGGTTACAGAAGAACACATGGCAATTTATACGGAAATCGGAAGCCAGCATCTTAGCATGCAATTTATAAAATGTTATTTTTAAATAGCGGTGAATTCTCCCTGGATTTCGTTACCAAACACCCTCTTCGGCTGAGCGAAAATCCTAGGATGCTCCAACATGGTTAGCGAAAGGTAAAATAGACAAAACTGTAAGTAACTTAGTGTTGCAATTTGCATTTCACTCACCTCCCTGGTCATCTAGAGCGACCAGAGTTCGTATGCCGGCCTCCTTGCTCTAAACCAGCCGCAGAAACAAAAAGTCAGAGAGCATGTTAGTTGTGAGGGGTACAGTGGAGTGAATGGAGTGGGCGAGGTCCACTCGCAGCACCTCTGGGTGCCCGAGCACTGTTCTGAGTGTTCAGTACTTGGTATAATATGGTGTCGCGAGGGCATGTTCGACTTTACTTTAGCATACAACAATACAGTCCGAAGATGCCCCGAGTATAACAGTGTCTGAGTAATGCGAGGTAGCACTGTGTTTGGTACGCAACTTTGGTAGACATGTTCACGGCAGTAATACATAGTGACAAAGTAATTTCGTTAAATCTAAAATACATATTAAATTACGGAAACAAAATTACGATATATAACATTAACAGTAAACAAAAACGATAGGGATAAATTAAAATCATCTATGTAAATAACGATAAAGTATTCGATTGTTCTGTATTTGTAGTGAGAGTTTGCAAGGTGTAGCTCGATATATCTGTTGGAGTCTGGTGGTAGGTATGGCGTGTGCTAACGCCCATATTGGTAGTAATGTGAATGTTCGAGAAGGCATGAAATCATACAATAAAGATTACAGTCAACAACAAAGAGCAGCCACTACACAGAGTCCTAATACAGAACAAACTAAAAGAAGAAATAAACTTATAAAGAGAAGATTGACAGATATTGTATTGGGTCGTTCGTACAAACGTAAACTGGGTACTGATGGTCTCTGCACGAGAGCATAAATGCTTTAAATTATCGAGTGTATGAAGTATTAACTTATTAAAGAGATATTTATGTAAAATAGGTGCATTAGAAAAGTGATCAGCCCTTAGGGCAGACTGAAATTTAACAGAAGTTGACTTTAAAATAACGAAAAGGGTTTTGTTTTGAAAGCAAGCCCAAGCGAGTTCACAAAACAATATTTGAAAAAAGCGCAAATTTTGGAACGAATATTTGCTAAGGGTACATTGATCTGACATCTAAAGAGGAGCTTTGGGGTCATTCTATTGATGGGCTTTCATGCTATGGAGAAATCAACATCTAAATCTGTTGTAGAGTACGGAGTTGACAGTTAAGTTCTTGAGTATCACAATTATATTCTTGGATACCGTTTCAATTTTATAAATAAGTAAGATTCGTATAAATGTTAACTGTCAAATCCAAAAGTAGAGGAAAAGGATTCTTTTAATCCAAATTGTTGTATGTAAATCGCTACGAACAACACAAAGGGCTAAGAAATCTCTAACAGTTGGACACATTTAGACACGGATCATGCAACACCCATATCATAATGGTTAAAAAATAATATATTAAATAAACCGGCATAATGTTATAAACAAACATAAAGAACCAAATGAAAGAACCAAATTTTCAGCTACATATAATATAAAATACATACACATCGAATGATATATAACATTAGCGACATCGAAACACATCAGCCAAGGATAGCAGAGGCTGCGCCTTAAGGGGTTCGGGGGGCTTAGGTCGGACCGAGTTAGGGGCTACCCAGGACACTTCCGCAATACCCCTCACTCCCTCGCATCGAGAACACCTCTCTCACAGATGGTTACAAATAATCATATAACCAATGGAATAAATCAACAAAAATACTTGGGAACTATCGGGGGAAACAAAATTTACGGAAAATGAAACACGTCTGATAACGAATCCGCATCTAACAATTTTACAAGCCAATTTTTCGCAAAAAGAATATCATCGTTATATTGTTACTATTGACTTAGAGTTGTCTATCTGAAATTATTAACTTCACATTTATTAGATAAAGTTTAAACGTAATAATTGGTATCAGTTGTATTTGGAAGGTATTCTCGACATTGTTACTTCTGCCATCAACGAATTAATCAATTATACAAATGTTATTAGTTAGATTATTCTAGGTCTTGGCAGGATAACTCTATAATTGAGAAAATAGTTAATATTTATCCTAGACGAAGGGCACGAGAGAAACCTACCTCCTCACATAGCTGCATCATACGTCGCGTAGACTCCAGGGACTGAAATCGATATAAAATCATATTATTATTTTGTATATATGTATAAAGTTCATAGGATAATAATTAATTTTTATATTAATAAATCCGTAGTAGCCAACTCCTTCCACCATGTTGATCAAAATACTAATTACAGTACATTTAATGATCTATTGTTTCTTTTACTTTCTTGTTCTTAATTTGCCGTTTTTATAATATTATTACAATTTTACCAAGGCTTTTATCACTTCATTATCTTATATCTTAGTGTAACACTAATATTCGATATATATTTTTCTCCAATACATCGAAAAATGCTAACTGTGGTGTGAGGACTATATATTTATGATCGTGAATTTCTATTTCTATTATTTTTTTTTTTTAATGTTTAGCAATTGGTATATAAAATATAATTACTGATACAAAAGAATTATTGGTATCCATTCTTATATTCGAATATATTATTCGTTGAATCCAAATAAATATCCTCATGTTAACTTATAAAAGGCTAAGTGAGTTTAACAGCATAATGTTCTTATGAAGTATTTACAAGGGTCGATTGCACGCACCGTGGAAATCGTATAAAATCCGAGTTAATAGCAAACTGTTTATGTGATAAGATGAAAATTGGATAGCATACTTAAACATATTAATAGTAAAACATGATCTTTATTATTTGGTGATCATTTTGCTGCTAAAGCTTTAATAAATTCGAAACATATTTTTATTAAATTTTCAAGTTTATGCGGGGAAGGCATTGCCAATATTTTCTCGAAACTGTTCATGGTATTTTCGACACTTATATAACTTCGTTGTGGAGAAATGAAAAGTCCTCCTTTACTATTATATTCTATTATCCATCCAGAGTTATTGTGTATGTAAAATTTTAAGTCTTTAGGACCAATCATTTATCAATCTGGAAACTATTTTAGTTCGAAAAATATTCCAAAATTTCTTCTTTATTTTTAAAACATAGAGGGAAACGAGCAGGCTTCATAATGGAAAGTGTTTATCGCCGCCTATAAACTCTCGCAGAGCTTGATAGCTCTATAGATGAATATTTATTTCAAAGAATACTCGTATAACGCAATTAACGTTGCAATCAGTTCTAGTTCTACATAAGTACTAGTACTAACGTCATCAGTAACTTGTCCCGCTCGTAATTGGAGCTGTTCGAGCTCGCTGCGCGGCGCGCCATTCTCGGCTGGTGGCTCGGCTGCGGGCATCCTGGAAAAATACATTATAGTTATAACTAGCGAACCGCCCCAACTTCACTCGCATGTATTATCCATATAAACCTTCCTCTTGCATCATCTCTATGTATTAAGAAAAACGAATGAGAATATCTTGCATAGAGTCAAAGATTTAAACATACAGGGTTCTATATCCCTATGGTCAGAGAAAGCGACTTTGTTTTATACTATGTAGTGATGACGAATTAACTAATTCACGTATATGTAATCTTTACTAAACTATAATAAATGTAATCGTTAAGAAAAACCTAAGTGTTTTAAATACATTGTACATAGGTTTGTTAGACTATGTTTTCGAGCGTATTTTGACAAATGTGTAAATAAAATAAATTGTATACCCCCATCAAGCGCAAATTGGTGACCCGACGTGATAATAGCTCTCATGGGCAACTCCTATATTATATAACACTAGCTGTCCCGTGCCCACTTCGCTGGGCATAACGTTAATAATCATTTATTTTTATTTTTGGAACTTAAACATAAAAGTTAGACAGTCTGTCGTTGACTTTTTTGAAGTCATTTTCAAACTCCACATCTTTTCTCTTAAAATCAAAAATATATCTTTCATAGTTAAAGCAGCGTTTACCTTTAGTTTTCAGTTATTAATAGGTGTATATTAACAATAAAGAGTTTTTATTATTGTTTTAAATATTGTTAAAAATATTTTAATTGGACGAACTCGATACTATTAATTACTTGTCAAAGAATTGGCTCAATCAGACACAGTTAAAACTAAACGAATGGCGCATTCAACCTTTTAATACTTCCATCAGGGTACGAGTCATTAATGATGAATAAGCATATTATTTTAACTCAAAAGCAACCTTAGCCGTCTTGACGTTATGAATCACGACTCTTAGTCTCCGGTATGACCAAATCACGATTACGCATCCAAGATTTCTTTCGAAATAAACTTGTTGTTTAAACATTGCAATTAATTCTTTGTTTCAAAGTCAAATCTATTTTAGTCAACTGGATATAGTTCACTTTTAAATCGTCATAGTATAACAGAACTATTATGTACCGCCCGTTCAAAGAGGCGTTTGCTAAAATTAGACATAGTTAGGTTTTCTACTTTTACGTATATATATACTTTTACGTATAAGAATTAATTAGATTAAGTCGTAATTCTTCGATGTCCACATTTTCTGCACTTCAGCGTTCATATGTATTTACAAAGTATTTATTAGTACCTAAGTATCCAATGGTAATATAATTATAATAATAATTTGAATTTGTACAATAATTATGATTTGGTGTTTTTTCCAAACCATTATTTACTGTAAATTTTGAACCGATTTGAAACAAACGTTTTCAATTCGACCGATTAAACCCTAAACCTATGTATTCGTCGATTACTTTGTGGCTTATAAACCGATTTTTATAATTCTTCTTTCGTCGTTATCTCGTCCCATGTTAAGGTAACGGATCCCCGAAAATTTCAGGGAGCACTCGTATTTTTTGTTAAAAATAAAATGATAGAGCCGGGATACCCTAATTACAATTCCGGATAGATCTCCTTCTACCCACCACTTAACTTTACATGATCATATAAGTAGAAAATATTAAAGCTTATAATAAAAGAAAACATGAAAAAAATATGAAACAAAAATAAACATCAACGATGCACCAGTTAAAGAACTGCGACATTCAATGCGAGAAATGAGATGAGCGATGAAAAGAATTTATGTTGAATATCCTGGGATTAATCTGCACAATACTCGCTGTGTAGCAGACAGTTTCATTATGCTTCAAGCGTTCATAACAGAACCGTGATTGTGAACTTGATAAATAAAGCTGGGGTGGAGTGATGGCCTTGAACGATGTCTTGCTGAGTCGGCGGTAACCCCCTTAGCGGAAATATTTGCAATCCCTGATTGTATATCTACAGATTTATAGCTCTCGTTTCTGGCAAAACCATAACTGTGTCAATGTTACTCAGTGATGGATCTCAACGCTTTTAGGTCATGGTATAATCTATGGCATTGTTGTATTCCTTTCGAGTATTTTTTTACTCTTACATTAATATTATAAAACCTTATTATTTTATTAAATCAGTTCAATACTGTTGTTTAATTACTTTAAAATAATTGAGGGACAATTTTGTAGGTTTAAATACAACCAGTTACTTCGTTATTCTTTACCTTTTTATTAAAACAATAACTTACTCGTTATGAGAATTTTGCTCGCTCTTTAATAAATTCGTGACAAAATTGTATTACAGAACGCAAGAAAAATGAAATATCGTAAGAAAGGGAAAGTTCTGTAAGATTTACGAAAACAAGCTGAAAAGTGTTTGCTCGTAAAATTTTCAACAAACACGCCATGGCGTGCTCTCGAGCCGCGACCTGACCTTTGAATATTAATAAGAACCTCAGCAGCAGTGCCTGACTTCATTATTTACTCCTGTTGTCCCTACTTTAGTAATTTTAACGATTTAACAAAGTTGTGTATAAGTGGTTTGAATTTTAGTAGAAAATCTGTTCAAATCTGTTCAATCTGTGAAACAAAGCCTACTCTTAAGATAACGATAAAAGATTATTTTTAAAATTAGGAATTAAAATAGAAATAGAATAATCATTCTTTTATCAAAAAAGAAGTATAAAATATGTTCGTTATGATTATTCCGAAAATAAATACTACTTTAGCATCTCAAGGACTCTAGATTTAGGAGATAGCTTCAAAGCTACCCTGTGTTTTTTCATAAAACGGGATATGACCTACACATGCCTTTTATAATTCCTTGGAAATAGCCCAGAAAAGTCGAGTCAGTATTTGGATATACTTAGTAAGAGGGCATAACGGTGGCTTTAGAAGAGATAGTCACATGAACTGGTCTACAAAATCAATAGTCGCGCGCACGACCCCGGCGGCCTACACCCTACCTCACCCCTACACTTTAACTTGTTAAACGTTCATGCACTGGTTATTAATAAAGTATGTTCTATTTCAGGTGCTATCAAAAATTCTATGACCACAACGTGACGTCATTGTTATAATGATCTGTCTGACGTAATTTTTATAGTGACCCTGTTTGGGTTGGACATGATTTTATGCAAGTTTATATTTTTTCATTGTTGTCTTTGTATGTTATTGGAGCCTTTGTTTTATTTCCAGCAGGTGATATTAAATCTATTGTTACGGAAGAGTCTGCAGATGTGCCCGTGACCGCTACCTGATGCGATAATATAGTTTCACTAATAAGTATTCTAAGAGAATTTTCCTATTAGACAAAAGAAATTTGTACCAAGCGACCGCGACACTTAGTTTTAATTTTATAATTAAATGAATGGAATTAAAACACCTCAAAATACGTAACTCTCTTTCTATAAAATGTTAGATCCGCAAATAAATTAGGGTTTAAAATAAAACAAACAATTTAGCTAGCGCAATATTGTGGCAAGAGTAATTAACGTTTATTAATTTCGCAATTAGTAGTAGGATTTGAACTGATGACGTAAGGTAACCTTGAGGTGATGATTGATCCATTTTTTTCGCTCAAGAATGCCTAAGGAGGACCGAGAGGTTTAAGATGGTATGCTAATTTAGTCTTAACACTTACCAAGTACGACAAACCATAACTATAAAATAAAATTAATGCATGTTTAATTTTTAAACCAATAAGTATGTAAGTTATATTATTTTTTTAAGTCAACCATTTTATGCATGATAGTCAATGGTTAAAGGGATTTCAAGTGAGTTTCATTTCTTGTTGTTGGTAGCTACCACATATTTTTTACTATGTGGTAGAGCCATGCCGTTTCTAAGTAACGCTAGATTCCACGTCCTTAAATGTCATCTATTGTTAACATATATCAAAGTGGATTGCAGTAGGCCTTGGACATGAGGATGTATTAAACTTGGCAAACGTAGTTAATAGTTATTATTTGGTTACGCAAACAGTTAAAGCGGGTAGTAAACTGGAACTGTCAATATTGGCATACTTGGAGCATTCCCAAAAGCTATTATGGAACATTGACCTCAAGTTAAGACAAAAATCTTTACAAATAAATTACATATTTATCTAGCCCTAAGAAGAGATTAATTAACCTGTTTTTTGCAGATCGAAAAAAAAAGCTTTAAGAAATTATTTTTCTTGGTAGGTTAGGTCCTTATTTGACAGACCTTTACTTTACATTTTTGCAACACATTTTTATTTTATAAATTAAAAATAATACTACTAAGTACTTTAATCACAATTACTTTTAGTAATGCAATTTAAAATTCAATTAAATATACAACCTATTTCGTAATATCAGTGATTTATAAAATATTTTTTTTATTTGTAAAATAGGTCACAGATTTGCTGTTAAACCGTAGCTTAGCCTAGTTAAAGCTCGGTCCTTATTCCCGTTCTAGTAATGTCTTGAAACTATGAGTTTGACCTACTTGGTAAATCCACAATACTAAGGAATAGCCATTTCTTCCATATCCTTATATACTATAATATAGAATTACTCTATCTATTGTTTTACTTAGAATTTTATTAGAAAAATTGTGACAATATTATAAATTTGTTACTTTTAATAGTGTTGTAATAAATTAAAGAGAGGAATAAATCTCTATTCTCTACCTTTAAATTTTTATAAAGGTACACATAGGAAATATAGTTTTAGTGTTATATTGCTCTCTCTATGATGTAGTCTACTTTTATCAATAATATTTACAATATGGAAATTGTTGGGAGTTGTTGGTAATTATGTTAAACATCATTATAATCTTTGTATGTAATATACATTAACACTTGAAGACTGATCACTTGCATATAAGTGAGTATATTATATTAAGTACATATGTATATATACATGCACACATATATTATAAGTTGCATATATATCTATGTGTATGTATTAGAAATATGTACTTAGAAGTTTCCCTAATTAAAAATATTGCAAATAAATTCTAGCACAATTGTATTCCTATTTTTGATGTTTCTATGGTGCTTTAATGAAATTAAAACATCAAATATATGTATGACTAGCTGACCCGTACCCGTGCCCACTTTGTTGAGCATAATTTTAATAATTCTTTTTCATTTTTGTAACTTTATTATATAGCCTATGACACTTAGCAATAATGTGGCTTTCTATTGGTGAAAGAATTTTTAAAATCAGTTCAGTAGATCCCGAGATTACCCCTTACAATTTAACAAACACACTAACTTTACTTCTTTATATATTAGGATAGATATGATGGTTTATATGTGAAACTCAAAAATGCTTCTAATATTTTAAAAATGCTGTATAATAAAAAAAAATTAACACTTATATGTACTATAGAGATTTTATACTATGTATTGTTAAAGCGATATTTATAAATTGTTTGTTGTTAAAGCGATTATTTATAAAATTCATTAACTTCATAATTTAAAGACTCGAAGATAACCTTAATACTATTTTTTAATGCAATAATAATTTCACTTCACTTTGCATTATTACAAAGTAAATTTCATAAAATTTTAATATTGAATGTAATAATAGCATCTTTGTTAGATTTTTCTTGCAACAAATATGTTTTATTTCTCGAATTCCCCTGATAATTATTTCAAATTTAACACTTTCCTTTTTATTGCATAAATAAAATTAAATAATTAATAATTTTTCATTAAATAACCATTTTTATATTTTTAAGGTTTTTATAAATAATACTGATTGTATTACATGTGTAAAAATACTACATGCAATTTTTTTTAAATTTAGTCAACTGTTGAACAATAAATTTAACTTACTTAGGTAACAAGGGCTCCATTCTACGATTTATATGAAGTATAACTTTATAAAACACTGTTTGAGAAAAGTATACAAATTACAAATTATAAATATATATACAAAAATTTCTAGTAGGTAGGTACAAGATTTCTGACAGTTTCAGTTACAGGAAAAAATTGCCAGATGAAATAACTTGATAATTATTGGTACTTATTTAAAGTTTAAACCATCATGTACTAATACAATTAATGTATCTTTTAGGATAATTAGTTATTAATCATTAAATTACACTTTTTGTTATAAAGAATACTTTCTTCACAATAATTGATGGAGGAAGTTATGCATGTACATATTTAATGTACTTTCATACTAAAGATAAATTCATTATCTTTCTATAAAATAGGTAATGAAAGTTTGTGATCAGTATACAATTATAAAACCCATAAATATATTTCCATGATATCTTATTCATTATTTTTACTTTAAAATCATATTAAAATCAATAATGTAAGTTCTTGATGATGTATGGTATTGTGTTGGATGCAAATTTCACAGACCTGATTTTGCCCACATAACTAATATGACGTCATAAGATAAAACTAATGATATCATGCTAAATTTAGTTTCCTCTGTGTATTTAGAAAAAAATATTTCTTTAGGAACATAACATTCTCAATAAAATTTTGTTCTAAGGGTTTGATTTTAAAATGAAATAAGCATAAATTAATATGTGCGAAATGCGAATCTTGATTTAAATTATAGTACGTATACAACACAGGAAATATGTAAATGAATTATATATAAGAGAAACTTACTTGATGTTTTGACTTAGTGTACAGAAACTAAGAAAATCCTTTGATGTCCACTGTGCACACAATAAGCACTAAACAGAACACAAAGATTAAATGAAAGACTTTCTCTTCTTTCTAGCAGGAGTATTGGTCGATTGAGTCGACGAGGTTAGCCACAGAAATGCGCAATGTTTTGACTATGCGCATTAAAATCAAGCCCGATTGTCATGCGCTCTGTGATATTACGTATTTGTATTTCAAAGTACAGTATAAACTTAATTCAATATGTAATAAGTAAACAGAAATTCGAAAAAACTTATGAATCAGCTGCTCTTGTAATTATTATTTATTTATAGTTGGCAATTGAAAATAAAAAAGCTAGAGACATCTGCCTTAACGTCAAATCGAGATATATTTAAATAAGCGACATCTGTGTATCAAGCTAGGATTTACTATTAATAAGATTGTTAAGTTGGTTTGTTAAACTAACAATAGATGGCAGTATAAATGAAAAAAAAACTATACGAGCATATTATTATTTCTACCAAATTATATAATATATTAAAAAAAACATAAACGTATGCTTATGTTCTCTAAATGCTTAATTTTATTATCTATCTTTCTGCAAATATACTTTATTTTTGGAGGTATCGAGAGGGAAGATCCTGCGAAAAGACTGGCTAAAAGTAAAGTCTTCCTTAAGCAGTGTGAGTCAATGACCTAATTGACTTCAGCTTTGGTAAAAGTTTGGAACCATAGTAGTTTCAAGTTGTTTCAGTCATTTGGTCAGGGACCAAAACGTCTTACAACTTGCAAGATGCGAAACCAGTTCAATCGTGGCAAAAATCTTGCTAACATTTATGGCTATAATAAACGTACTGAAGATAGGTACTTAACAAAGATAAATAAATTGCATTAGGTAGGTTTTTCCAAACGCTAAGCTCGATCGTATAAAACGTAATATTTTTTATTATAATTACGTAAACAGATTAGGTAAAAATAATAATTTTAAAGCAATAATGATAGATATGGCTATCACTCAGTTAACACGATTTATAAGGCTAAGATATAAGGCTTTTTAAGCCTTTATCGAATTATAATAAATTGCGATCGTTATCCGCGACAAAAATAACGTCGTTAAAGATAATATAACGATTGCCTGAAACTTGCACGTACTACGATAATTATAATTTAAATACCAGAAGTTTAAGTGTTTTTATATAGCACTAGCCGCCCCTCGCGGTTTTACCCGCGTATCGTTATTCGTATGTTTTAATCCAGGGTATCATCTATCTATATACCAAATTTCAACTAAATCGGTCCAGCCGATTTGTCGTGAAAGAAAGACAAACATACAGACACTTTCCCATTAAAATATTAGTATGGATTATAATATATTAATGACTAACGACCCGTTATGACTGCATAATAGAAAAAACGCGTTGTTATCTTCGACATACCTAGATAATTATAGCATTGATCAGAATCTGAAACCAATTGATGGGCGATAGAGTTTACAAAGTGTGCAACATTTTGAAGCGCACAGTCATCTTGTAGACATTTATGAGACGCTTTTTATTATTGATTTAATAAAGAATATCACTGATAAAAAAGATACACATCAAATACATGAAGGAAAGAAGGAAGATTCCTTGGTAACATTCAAGAGTAGCACGTACTCAGTCGATTATATTTTATATAAATACGTAGGATATTTTTTTCAACACCGCAGTAGACGCACACAGAAAACTATACAAGCAAACACGCGGGGCGCAGCTAGTATCTAACGATCTAATAGTTAAAATAATTAGCAGTAGTAAGGTTCATAAAATAACTATACAAAGAGCTGATAAAAGATGTATGTATTTATCTCTTCGTCGTGGCTGTGGGTAGTATAGCTTATTAAATTTAATCCAATAAATAATTAATCTAATTAAGATATTATCTGTAATTCGAATTACAGATATGTCAAAAAAGTATAATCAAGGTCAGCTTTAATAGTTGCATCCGGCATTTATTTTTTTCCTATATAACGAAAATAAAAATATAAATAAATGTAAAATACATACACACGATTTAATCGTTTTATTTTAGTTGGCGGCCTTATCGTTACCAAATAATATCTTTCAACCAACCATGGCAAAACGAAATACTATTAAACCGTAGATTATACTCAATATGATTCTATAACTAAATAATACTTATCATTAATTGGATATAACAAGGACGCGGCAGACACACTCACATACCTACATCATATATACATTTTATGATTATTAAAAAAAATACAAATAAATTTAAATAAAATATTGAGAGAAAGAGAGAAAAGATAAACGAAGGAATTAAAACCTACCTTGAGAGATTATAAACTATGATTATGTCAAAACAAAATGGAAACAAATGCAATAATTTACTGACATGTTTTTAACTGATTATTTGTAAATGTACTTTTTTACTCGCCTGTACAAATTGAAAATTCCCAACTAAATTCCCTTGAATGAAAATAATTCCAGAGTATAAAACCAAGCCGCTTTCTTCTATGTGTACCTGCGAGTATGTACCCTTAACTACAAAGCCGTTTTTTGTGCAGTATTTTTAATCAGATAGACTGATTGAAGTGGAAGGACATAATGCATGCATAAATGTGGATAAGATCGGGGGGCGCGACTAATCTATATCTATACTAATATTATAAAGAAGTAAAGTTTGTGTGCTTGTTAAATTGTAAGGGGTAATCTCGGGATCTACTGAACCGATTTTAAAAATTCTTTCATCAATAGTAAGCCACATTATTGCCGAGTGTCATAGGCTATATGTATTAAAAAACGGAAAGGATAATTAACATTATGCCCAACGAAGTGGGCACGGGTCAGCTAGTATTTTGTCATTTTATAATTCCACTGAAAATAACGTCATCGTTTAAGTTTAAATTTTAAAGATTCGACATAAACAAAGTAATAAATTATGTATTATATAACCTCTAAAATACTACGCATTCAACATTCCATATTCGCATAAAATGAATAACAAAAATGTCTATATAAAACATTATAAAAGCGTATAATGTCAAGTGCTGATAACGTATCACTTCGAACTTATGTAAGTGTGCGTGACTAACGGCCGCTATACGCCACGTCGTTAAACGTCGTTATCCGTTAACAATTAAGATATTTTTCAACGATACGGACTTGGCGATATCAAGATAACTGTGACATTATCGCGCCGAAATAATTAGAAGGTTTTTTTATTATATAAATTCATGTTTTTCAACAACAACGATGATGTATTAGAATTAGAAGTATTAAAGATTTTCTAAAACGTAGATAAGATGTCGTTTAAAATAATTTTAAATGACAGTTAGATAATATATATAGGAATATAGATAGGAAAGATGTTTTTTAAGCTTTCGCGATTTATAGGTTTCAGGACAAATGAATATATTTAATAGTAGCCAAACCGTGCCCCCTCCCTTCATTGGGCATAATGTTAACAATCCTTTTTTATATAGTCTATGACAGCTGAGTGTCATAGACTATATAAATAATGTAGCTTTCTATTGGTGAAAGAATTTTTAAAATCGGTTCACTAGATCCCGAGACTACCCCTTACAATTTAACAAACACACAAAGTTTACTTTATAATATTAGTATAGATTATTCAAAAACTGCTAGATAAATTCATGCATTCCAACTTTTAGCCAAATCCATGTTCCATTCATCCAGTTCCTGAATTTAACATAGTATACTTTTTACTCCGGAGTTCCCCCGGAAAAATAAATATACGGGTAGAAACCGGGCGGCGCAGTATTACCACCGTTATTGCCATAAATTGATATCTGCAGTTAATACTAAGCAATCGATATGGTTTATCTTTATGTTTTACAAATAATATATAAAAACATAAAACTTATTTAAGAACATCAATATTCATTGGATATCAAATAAACATTTTGATTTGAATAAAATAATCAATTGAATTAGTATTAGTTTTTAGTAGTAATATCCATATTAATATTATAAATGCGAAAGTAACTCTGTCTGTCTGTCTTTCCATCACGCTAAAACTACTGAACCGATTATAACGAAATTGGTACACAGATGGTCTAGACTCTAGAGCCCGGGGAAGGACATAGGCTACTTTTTTTTAAATCTACCCCCAAAAGGTTGCGCGAGGGTTTGTAACTTTTTATAATTTTACGCTTTCACGGCCAAACCGCTG
>DWAJ01003388.1:0-14923 GCA_018238005.1 Eurema mandarina
GTTTTTATCCCCGTTCCTGTGGCAATTTTGCAATTCCCTGTTGCAAATAACCTTTAAGTTTACTAAGGTACCTACATGCCAAATTTCAAGCGTCGAACGTAAGCAGCTTAGCTTTTTCATACAAAAGATTTTTCCCGCTAATTCCCGTTCCCGCAGGAATTTCGGGAATTTCTTTCTTAGCGGATACCTACGTCATAACATCTACCTGCACTGCAAATTTCAGGCCGATCCGTCCAGTGGTTTGGGCTGTGCGTTGATAGATCACTATGTCAGTCACCTATGAATTATATAGATATAGATTTCGAAATAGATGATTTTCGATTAGTTAATTAAAATGATTATAATTTGATAATCACAATATCGAATATATGACATGTTTTATCATATTGTGAAGTGAACACAATGCAATTCTAATGGTTACCGACCTCTGAGCAGTCGCAAAGATATAAGAGGATTTGTGAGAAAAGAAAACAAATTAAAAATAATGCGCTAGGTCCATATAATAAGGTCTTAGCTACCTTTAACGATATAAACCTTCAGAAGTCTATGAAGAAAGTGGTCACTTAGACAAACGTCTCAGCTTATGTAATAGCTGACTCGTCCCCACTTCGTTGGGCATAATGTTAATTATCCTTTTCGGTTTGTTATATAGCCTATGACACTCAGCAATAATGTAGCTTTCTATTAGTGAAAGAATTTTTAAATCGGTTCATTCGACCACGAGATTGTCCCTTAAAATTTAACAAACACACAAACTTTACTTCTTTATAATATTAATACAGATAAATATTTTCAAAATTAATTAATTTGTTACAGGTTTTCACACAAATGCTTTCTTCGTGGTGCCTGAAGATGTAGCACAATTATTTACAACTATTTATGGGTTTTCACCCCCAATTAGAAAGGGTGAGTTTTTTAGTAACTTGTTTAGATTGTTAGTTATTTAATGGAGATTTCTTTACGATAAGATTATAAAAAGGTAAGTTTTTATACTTATAAGTTTGAGTGTAGATTTTCCTGTCTGTAATGTCTCTAAATAATTTTATGATTTATATACTCATGATATTTGATGACTCGAGAATTCGAGGCATACACAACTTTTCGATAAAGTACCATTCGAGCCGGTCAGTGGTCAGTCAATTGTTCGGTCGAAGATCCTCCGTTTGGTCTAGAGAAAGGTGGTCTAGAGAACCACAGTGGAAAATGGGGGATTAAACATGTCTTGGCTAAGCTTAACTCCAACTACTGTATTACTGTAAGACGTAGTACTTTTTAAAAGTATTTTAAATACAATATTAATGTTAAAAAGTCATACAATTAAAATCAAAATAATGATAGTAACAATATTGGCAGGTAACGACCATCGAATTGGATTCGGCTACCGTTTCGGGAACCACGCAGACTTGCAGGTCACGTACGAGTTTGGTCCACAATTGACCACCAAACCTCTGACCTCTGTTGGTAAGTTGTTAAGTCAAAGTCAAAGTCAAAGTCAAAAGTATCTTTATTAAATTAGGCTACATTTAGTAACACTTTAAATCGTCATGGTATAACAAAACATTTACCACCGGTTCGGAAGGCAGTTTCTGCAGAGAAGAACCGGCAAGAGACTCAGATAGTCGCTCTTTTTAAAATAAGAACATACAATTGTAAATATAAACAACGACTATTGTAATGTTTATACATGAAAAAGGTCACTGTCTCGCGATTAGATAGCCTGGAAGAAATGACTTATAGCAATAAGGGCGCCATTTTAATATCTGTATTTTACTGCATTTTCATATTGTATATGTCCTACTACATGTAATAAAGATTTTATAAATAAACTTTTATACATGTATTATACACATTAACCTTTCTATTCAATTAATTATCTATCTATCTGATACAAAACGAATGAAAATCGGCTGCGTAGTTTTAGAGATTTAAGCATACATAGTGACAGACAGAAGAAAGCGACTTTGTTTTATACTATACTAATATACTATACACTATACACATATACATATCGCTGATACTGTGTATGTGTTAACAACGTAATTTAAATTGCAACTTAATTTTTATCAATATAGAAAAGGTCTTAATTTCAATAAGGAAAGAGACTCTCCAATGAAAGAGAATTCATCTTAATATAAATTTTTTATGTTAAAATTTAGTTTTATATATATAAGTCAGTGTATATATTTCTATTTGAATAAATAAAAATATATTGATAATGATAATGATAATATCCTTCATTCCGAACAAAGAGAACATTCGTACAAATTTAAACTTTTGACTTTTATTTTTATTGTTATTATTAATTATAGTATATCTCTTGTATCGGTGTCTTTCGACAATGAAAACATATTAGGTAATATTATTTATAAGAATTATTACCTTCCTGCATTTTTTCTTAAAATAAAACTTAATTGCCTACATATAATATCTAATGTCATATTCTTCCGTAATATACTACCTGATTGTAATTTGACGATACTTAGTACACGATTTTATATTCTAACTAATATTTTTAATGAAGAAAATTGCAAGGACGTAATGTTTGTACCTCTTTCAACCAAAAACTTCTTAATACATTTGGCTGAAGTGATGCACATAGCTAGGTGACAATAGGATAACCCTGGATTTACATATAGGAAAAATTTATTTTGGTATTACCTCGGGCATAGAAATTACGAAAAACCACAGGTCACATCTAGTGTTTAATGATTGTATGTATAATTAAAACTCTTTCACGAAAAAACTACTACATTTATTTGGCTCAAAATTTAGCATGCAGGTAGATTAGGGATTTTTCGGCTTGTCCTCCCCCGACCCGACCGGCGCCGAAGCGAGGCAGGGGCAGACCTGTTGTCGCTGCGGTTGGAAGGGCAGCAACCCAAACTCAGGAGGTCTCTACGGCTCTGTCGAAGCGCTCGGAAGCGGACGAGGTCCTAACCCTCCGCTCCGAGAACGCTCTTCTCCGGACAGAGCTCGCCGAGATTAGAGAGGAGTTGGCGCGTATACGCGCGGAGCGGGGTAGCCCACGCGCGGAGCGCGGAGTTTCGGGTGCACCTCAAACTCTCCAGATTGGGACGGCCGAGTGGGCTGCCCTAGTTGAAGAAATTCGGTCGGCTATCATGTCAGATTTGACGCCTTTTGTCGACAGGATCACAGGGAGGGCCCGACCGCCACTTCGGGGAGATGTTGCCGCCGTTACCAGGGTGGCTCCTCCCCAAGTGGCCAATGCGTCCTCCAAGAGGACTAAAAGGAAGAGGGCGAAGGCGAAAGCTGCGGACAGCCTGATTCCGTCTTCCTCGAGTGCGGGTCCCAAAGGGCCGAAACGTCTCGAGGAGGCGTGGAATGTGGTGATGCGGAAGGGGCAGAAAAAAGTAAGCGCCCCCGGACGAGCCACCGCTTCTGCTCCTGCACCGCGTGGGCAGCGAGCACATGCGGCTTCTCGCCGCACTCCTCCAGCATCCAAGGCGTCGGCGAACGCGGCTCCGAAGGCGCAGGAGAAGAAGGGTGCAAAAAAGAAGAGGAAGCGGGGTCCAAGACGACGAAGGCTGCGGCAGCCGAAAACGTCGGCCGTGGTTTTGACCTTGCCTCCGGAAGCGGTGGAGGGCGGACTGTCGTACGAGAAGGTGCTTTCTACGGCAAAGGCACGCGTCAGTCTTCCAGCTCTGGATATTGAGGGCGTGTCTTTTCGTCAGGCTCTGACAGGTGCCCGCATGATGGAGGTGTCAGGTGATGCGACCGGAGAGAAGGCTGATCGCCTGGCGGAAAAGCTTCGCGAAATCCTCCCGGACTCCGTTCAGATCTCCCGTCCCGTGAAATGTGCAGATTTGCGCATTATGGGGCTGGATGACTCGATCCGTGCCGAGGAGGTGAGGGAGGCCATCGTGCGGGATGGTGGATGCAGGGCTGACCAGGTAAAGGTTGGCCCAATTAACTTCGGTCCCTCCAGCGTCGGTAGCACGGTCGTCTCAGTCCCCATTGCTACCGCCAAAATTCTGGAGGAGCGTGCTCGTCTACTCGTAGGCTGGAGCTCGGCGCGAGTGCGACTGCTGGAGCCCCGCCCTCTCAAATGTTTCCGTTGTTTTGAGGTGGGCCACGTAGGGCGTCAGTGTCGCTCGTCTGTGGACCGTAGTCGGAACTGTTTCCGATGCGGTTTGGAAGGCCATCTCGCGTCTGCGTGTGTTGGTGAGCTTCGTTGTGTGGTATGTCACGCGGCGGGCAGGCCCGCTGACCACATGGCAGGGGGGCGCAAGTGCGTGCCTCCGCCGCCAGCTAAGAAGACGAAAAAGGGCAAGGCGGCCGATAAGACCCCGGCTGCTCCCCGAACCCAGGCGTGTGAACTCCCGGAGGAGTGTATGTTAACTGGCCAGGATGGGTAGTACGGCCCAACATACATTCCTCCAGGGAAACCTCAACCACTGCGCCGCAGCTCAGGACTTGCTCCTGCAGACTATGGCGCAGTGGTCGATTGACGTGGCGGTCGTCGCAGAGCCCTACTTTGTGTCCTCTCAGCCCAACTGGGCGGGGGACACCGAGGAGTCCGTAGCGATCGTCGTCGCCGCCTCTGGACTGGACGCAAAGCCCTTGACCGTCAGGGATAGGGCACCCGGTCTGGTGGTAGCGACCTGGGGTGGGCTTATGATTGTGGGGATTTACTTTTCCCCCAACAGGCCGCTCGCCGAATTTGAGCTATTCCTAGACAATGTCGGAGCAGCTCTGAGGCGGGCGGCCTCCACTTCAACGGTCGTGCTCGGCGATTTTAATGCCAAGAGCACGACCTGGGGCAACCCCAGAACCAATCCCCGAGGCAGGGTGCTTGAAGAGTGGGCGGCGGTGCACGGGTTGATTCTACTCAACCGCGGCACTGCCAACACGTGTGTGCGAAGGGGGGGAGGGTCTGTGGTGGACATAACGTTCGCCACCTCCTCTGTCGCATCGCGCGTGTCTAATTGGCGGGTCTTGGATGGCGTGGAGACTTTGTCGGACCATCTCTATATAAGGTTCGACCTCTCCACCCCGTCCAGGAGAGCTGCCGGCGCACGGCTTTCTGAAGCTGTAGTGACAGCTTTCCCGCGGTGGTCGCTCGCTCACCTCGATGAGGAGCTGCTGGCCGAGGCTGCAGTGGTCCAGGCTTGGGTCCTGGAATCACTTGAGCCAGCCGAGGTGGACGAAGCGGCGAGGCGATTCCGGAGCTCGCTAGCACGAATCTGTGATGCCGCTATGCCCCGGGTTAGGCGCAAAGCCGCCTACAAAAAACAGGTGTACTGGTGGACGCGCGAGATCGAGGACTTACGTACTGTTTGCGTGTCCTCGCGCCGCGCGTTCACCAGATATCGGAGGCGGCGTGTTCGTATACCGGAGGAGGAGGACCGGCTGCACCGCGCCTACACGGCAAACCGTAAGGCACTGCAGCTGGCCATCGCCAAGGCCAAGGATCTCGGGCGGCAACAAATGCTGGAGGGGCTCGACGTGAATCCGTGGGGGCGTCCGTACCTCTGGGCGAGGGCTAAACTTCGCTCACAGGCACCCCCGATCACGGAGACCATGGAGCCCCGTCTACTTGAGGACGTGATTTCGGCTCTCTTCCCAGTTGATGAGCCGAATTTTCGTCCTCCGCAAATGTCTGACACCTCTTCGCGAGAGGAGGATGTCACCACCGGGGATGAAGAGGAGGAAGTCCCTCGCATCGAGGCCGACGAGATCCGAGAGGCCGTGGAGAAACTCCGGGCGAAGAATACCGCGCCTGGCCCTGACGGGGTGCCCGGCCGGGTGTTGGCACGGACACTGGGGCAGTTGGGGGCTCTCCTTACTGAGCTCTTCGACAAATGCTTAGTATCTGGCCAATTCCCGGCTTGTTGGAAGGAGGGCCGTTTGGTCCTCCTGCGGAAGGCAGGGCGCCCCGCGGAATCGCCGTCCGCCTACCGCCCGATAGTACTGCTGGACGACACGGGAAAGCTCCTCGAAAGAGTTGTAGCATCCCGAATCGTCCAGCACCTGCAGATGGAAGGCCCCGACTTGGCTAACAACCAGTATGGATTTCGGGAGGGCCGATCGACGCTTGATGCGATCTTGCGTCTAAAAGCCCTCTCGGAGGACGCGGTTGCAGCCGGCGGCGGGTTGATGGCGGTGTCTCTCGACATCGCCAACGCCTTCAACTCGCTGCCCTTCTCCTGTGTTAGAGAGGCGCTGCGTTATCATCGCGTGCCTCTCTACCTCAGGAGACTAGTTGGGAGCTACTTGCAGGGCCGCCAGGTGGCGTACATCGGGCGGGACGGCCGGGTCGTTAGGAGGCCCATGCGTCGGGGTGTTCCACAGGGGTCCGTCTTAGGACCACTCCTGTGGAACATCGGCTTCGATTGGGCGCTCCGAGGAACTCTCCCCCCGGGCCTCGACCTCGTGTGCTATGCAGACGATACGCTGGTCGCGGCCCGCGGGGAGACTTATGAGGAGGCAGTGACGCTCGCTCGCGAGGGAGTGCATCAGGTGGTAGGGCGAATCCAGGCGTTGGGCCTGAGGGTGGCCCTCGACAAAACCGAGGCCCTGTATTTCCACGGGCCTCGGCGACGACCACCCGAAGGCGCCAACATAGTCATCGGCGGCACTCGGATCGAGGTGAAGCCCCATATGAAATATTTGGGACTTCACCTCGATTCGAGGTGGAACTTCCGAGAGCACTTTCGGCAGTTAGTGCCAAAACTGACCGCTGCCGCAGGTGCCCTCGGAAGGTTGCTGCCGAACGTGGGAGGACCGGGCCTGACATGCCGGCGTTTATACACGTGATCAGGTCCATGGCCCTGTACGGTGCACCGGTGTGGGTCGACGCTCTGTCGCGCCCGAATAAGGCCCTGCTGCGACGTCCGCAGCGGGTCATGACAGGCAGAGTAGTGCGAGCATACCGCACCGTGTCGCACGAAGCGGTGTGCGTTTTGGCCGGGACGCCTCCATGGGAACTCGATGCCGAGGTTCTCGCGGAGGCGTATCGGCGGCGCGAATTAGAAGAAGTAAACTAAATAAGTAGATCCTTTGTTGATCGAAATGGCTGCAAATTTTGATTCGCTAAGCTAATAAACATTACGTACACATGCCTATATACGAGTATGTTTTTTTTAAATAACGATATGTTGTTCAGTATATTCCTATGCAAAAATAAACTATTGGGCTGTAATTGAGGTTCTCCTATATCATAACACTTAGTGCCCAAAACGGACACAAAATTATTCGGCTTTTCAGGAATACTTGGAAAAATATATAAAAAAAATAAAACGTACGAAACGAAATACTATTAACAAATCTGAATACAATTGAATTTTAAGTCCACACAGTTTATACTAATCACGTCACGGTTTTCCATCAAGAAATCTTAGTAAGGTAATCAACTTAACTATTGTTGATTGCAGTTGAGTTGAGTGTTTATAAACTGTTAACTGCTTTTATCTTAATTGTTTTATAATGCTTACCAGAAAAACATTTAACGGCAGCCAGCATACCGTAAAAACAGTAACGACAGCAACCATCATCTTGATCATCTGTCGACAAACCACGTGAAATAAAATATAAAAAGTATATTTTAAAGTAAAGAAGATAATTGTATATTATATGTATTTAATTTTTGTATAGTCTTTATGAAAATATTATTTTTATTCCTGTTGCAAAATTTATTTGTAAAACATTATTTCCAATAAATTGTCTCATCTACATCGTTCTTTATTCGACAGCGCAGTATTAGAATCGTAAATAGTAAAGTGAATCTATTACGTTTCTTTGTATAACTAAAACGGTAATAATTTCAAACCTTTCTCTTGGACAGCTGCATTCGCGAGTCTCTGTTCATCTCAGCTTCTCCCGGCGGCCGGACGCCCCACACCACGTACGCGATCCTCGTGTATGTGCCAATGAGAGCAGTCAGTGGCAGTACGAACTGTAGAGCTAGCAACGCACAGGTATACTGCTCACTTTGCCTCGGACTTGGCCAGATTTCTGTGCATATATTCCTGATGAAAATTATCTCTCTACAATATTGTATTTGTAATATCTAAATACCGCAACTAACTGTTTTAAATTGCTAGGACTTCTAAAGAGAAGTTTTAATAATTTAGCCGTACGAAAATTATTTTCGGTAATGCCTCGCCTAGCTGAGCGTCATGATAAATGTGGTACAAATCATAATTGAACATAAAACAATTATTACTTTCTATTTGCTTGTTAACTTGTTAATCTACTTACAGATCACAAACTTCATGCCAAATAGACGGTGTGTGCAACTGCGACACAATAAAGATAGGCGCCGCCGTCATCATGGCTCCGCACCAAACGCCTAGTATCACCAACTTGGCAGCCGTCTTGCCTAGACGAGGCTTTAGCGGCTGCATTATAACTACATATCTGTCTATAGATATCGCCAGCAACGTATACGCACTCACGAGCACTGATACCGCTTGTGAGAAGTTCACGATCTTACACATCACTTCGCCAAAAGGCCAGTACCTAAGCACTAACATTGATACGAATGAAAACGGAACGCAGAATATAGTCATAATTATATCACCGATCGCTAAATTAACAAGGAATAAATTTGTAACGGTTTTCATTCGGGGCGATGTACGTACAACGAAGCACACTAGTCCATTTCCAAGGAGCGCGATCACGAATATTATACTATACATGAAATAGACGCAAAAGTGAAACGTGATAGACGTAAAGAACACATCCGACTTCCTATTCGTGCAGGAGTAGGGAATAAATCTTGAAAGATTTCCAGAAGTGTCATTCCATGTAATATTTTGCTCACAATTACTTGTGTTGCATATATCGGTAAATTCTGCTGTGATATTCTCGCTGACAATTTCACTTGAATACAACATTGTGTCGTATTGTCGTCCGCCTCAACGGATTGCATTTATGTACCTGTAAAGAGCGGGATAGTATCAGTCTCATATTTTTAGTTAACATTTGATTAATATATAAACGTATAGACGTAAAGACAAAAAACAAATTATAGCAAATGAACCTAATAACATAATGAACTTCGTACAGAAAATTAAATTTAGAAAAATGATTCCTACTTTACCGAAGATATTCACTGAAAAGTATTAAAGCTATATGTCACGAAAGTCGTAGGTACGTTCTGGTAATGATGTATGTATATATCAACGCTGAAAAGCAATCTCATGGAATCGAAGAATTGAACGTTGGAGGTGAGAATATTACAGGAAAGTTTCGATAAGCAAGAACGGTTATCGTAAGTAAGTAAATAGGCGATAGAATTCAAGTTCAGGTACACTGAAATATTAAAAGTTATAATATACTTTGCCGTCGACACATTCTAAAGTTTTATATGGAGTTAAAAAAATAGAATGAACACATTACTTTGTGATAATATACTTTTTTTTTATAACGTAACGCAAAGCCTTTAAATTCCTCGATTGACAGAGGAGGAGGAGATTGACAGATTATATTTTTCTAGGTATATGGTCTTTCTTACTATGTACCCAAATTCCATATTCGACTAGAATATAAAATATAATATCATTAAGTCAATTCTCGTTTCCAGGTTTTTTTAAATAACTGTTGATGTGATTATGTTGTCTTCGTGTCAAAACACTTATTTATAGAATCGTGGATTTTTATTTTTTTTTATAGGTATAAGAAGGGGCAAACGATCAGGCGCGTCAACTGATGTAAAGTGATTAGCGCCGCCCATGAGTACTCGCGTTGTCACGAGTGTGTTGCCGGCCTTTTAAGTATCTCTTTTTTTAAAGGTCCCCAAGTCGTATGTGTTCAGGAACACTGCTTGAGGAAGCTGATTCCACAAGATTCTGCGAAAACGCATTGTGCTTGTGCGTGTGCCAGCTGACAAGGTGGTGAGGGAGGTATTGTTGTGTGGCGTGCAGTGTGGTGATGGAAATCAGCGGCAGGTAATAAATAAAATAAAATGAAAAACACTTTATTGACAAACACAAAGAAAATAAATACATATAAAAGAGAAAAAAAATGAGCCAATTGGCGGCCTTATCGCTAGGAAGCGATATCTTCCAGGCAACCAAAACTAGGCGGTAAGAAAAGTTTTTTTATAGTAGATTATACATAGCTTATAATATAATAAAGTGCTTAAATAGAATAAATATATAAACGCGACGACAGATAAACATACATATTATCAAACGGGACGTCGAAGACAAAACGCGACGCATTGTGTACGCCCTCTGACCCACCTAGGGGATATACGATATTAAGTCAAGTATTAACCTTTTCAACTGGAATATCGTCAGGTATATAATATAAGTATACATTACACATTGTTTCAACGCTTAATGGCTAACTTTTGGGTTCTCACCTCAAGGTTCATAAGAGATGTAAAATCCTTTCAAAACTTTACCTTGTTCAAGAGTAGTACCTTACCTTGTAGAGATTATCTTCGATTTATATAACAGTAAACCTTTACAAAGGTCGTTACGTACGCGTACTGAGTATGTATTGCAATAGCTGATATTGTCTCTATTGCCTGAAATTCAGTTCGTGACATGAATTCCGCTATTATGAGTACAGTTCAGAGCACAATTAGAAAACCTTACGTCATTTTTAATGAATTGCGTTTCTTGTTTGGTCCTTAGTATGTTTTAGTGCTTAGTTTAAGATGATATTATTTTAGTCAATTTACGGCGCACTTTTTCGCACGAAAGAAAAGCTATCTAAGACATTACGTAAATATTTTTTATGCTAAATATATATTTACAACGTGTAACAGAAATGCGTGGTCATATTTAAGGATCTCAAAGAATATCTAATTTTAAATTAATGTATTAAAAATTCTTTTCATTTTAGCTATTTATAATCAAGATATTGATTTTATATTTCAATTGACCAGCATATCGATTTTTAAATTTATCGACACTACGACATCACTTTAGAGCTATCAACTGTTACGTGTCATTGACCGCATGACCCTATGACAATGCATTTCATTGAAAAAGTTGCTGCTGTCTCTGTCATTAGAATTCGAAAAGTGATGTAACACTTTTGTTTTGATTTTTATATTATCGATTTATTTGATGAATAAATAAAATAATAATTCTCAAATATGTTTATTTTAATCTGGGGACTTGTATGTAGACTGTCTATTAGCATCTGAACATCACGCAAAAATATGACCACACATTTCTGTTACACGTTGTATATTTTATTTTTATTTTTTGGAAAGCGATATTAATATATTATTTCATTAATGTCAGCGCGCGGCAAGCATGCGAGCAGCGAATCGTTACCGAATGGTCCACCCGCTATCCGCTCTACACCGCCGCGACATGTCATGTGTCAGAGGCGAGCCGGTGTCCTTCCGGAGTTAATGTAGTGAGCGCATACCCATACAAATCCATATCAAAATTACTAACCGCACGAGGCGAGGCGGTGGCGGTGGGTGCCGGGTGGCTCTAATTAGCTTTAATCTCGCGACAAGCTTTTGACGTGTTATCAAATGTAGCTTTTTTGGATAAAGACATACCTGACTATATAAACATAATTGTTTTCTGTAAATGTCCTTAACATGTAACATAAGAACGAAAAGTATTAATAGCAGTTAGTACCGAAATTATTCTGCGAAAGTATAAAAGCGACTATTACAAATAATAAATTAATGACTTGAAGGTAATTTTACGATATCTGCCATAAATTGGACACACGTGACTAGTAGATAAATACCAGTTACTGATCACATTTTGACAGGCAATAAAATGAACGTCCGATATGTCTTTCGTCAATAATTGATTATTGTTTAAAGAAACGAAATCAATTAAAGATTTATTTTTAGACAAATATTGAGTCCGAGCTCGATTTTTTTTAAGTAAAAATTTGTTACCGACTTTTTTTTTAATTAGTTTCAAAAGACGTCTTTACAAAATAAGATTTCATATCTTACAGTTCAGACGTTTATGCCTTCGTCCGTCCGTCCTCGGTCTACAGCCCAAACGGCTGAGGCAGAAAGATAAGAATCTGTATGGATATATTATTATACAGTATGTGTTTCGTCAAGAAAGAGTAAAATCATGAGGAATATAACTTTTGGGATTCGTCCCATACATGTAAAGTGGGAATTATTTTTTTCTCGAGTCAACTACGATATATGTATATCGTATTGTAACTTGAAAACAAGCTAATTTGGAAAATTTATTATACACTTGGATATTTATTTTTAATTGGGGTAAACTATAACGTGTCTCTTTAATACGCGCATTACATTTTCGTAATATTCCTCTAGATAGTGCTGCCCGTAGTCATAGTCGTACTAATTGAAATCGAATAAACTTGGACAAAGTTTATTAAGTAGCGTGGATTATGATTTGGCGTAATTACTTTTGTCTTGATCGGTCCGATCTAAAGGCGAGATTTATAAAACAACGTATCAATTTATATGAATAAAAGTAATCTGCCTACTTGTTAAATATATAATATAATATATAGCCTTTCTATTGTGTATTTAACGCAAACATGAAATGTCGATCTTACATAGATATTGATAACTTAAACATGGGTAGCTTGCAAATACGTAGCTATCCGTAGACATCGTAGACATTTGCCTACAGATCACATAGCTACATCATCTACGAGTAAAATCGTTTCATATTGGATTTAAAAGAACGTCTCTGATAAAAATGTATTAAAAAGCTATACGGTATATATACGGTCGAATTGAGAAACTTCCTCCTTTTTTGAAGTCTGTTAAAAATATACTAGGGAGATTTTTTTGCTTATGACGTATTAGTTGATATAATCTGAGACTTAATTTTTTCATTATCCCCTGCGGTTCTTTAATACTGTTTGAACACAACAAAAATCGGGAAATAAAATATTTCAAGGGCTTAGCAAGTCGAACTTTCGTTTTAACAAAATTGCATTACGACGAAAACATTTAAATATATGTAGATATAAGGATTTATTTAGAAAATATATAACATTAATAATAATTACCAACAAAACCTGTTTCTAAGTCATACCTACCCAAGCAATGAAAACCGAGTCATTTAGTTGTTGTTAGTAGCTGTATAGTTACATAACACTTAGCAAGATCTCGGAAACTTGATGGTTTGGCAATTACTACTACGAAAAGGTTAACGTTGATGTGTAATTCATATTTCACTCAATATACTAATATTAGAAACCTCGATCGTTGAGAGGATGTACGCAAATATGGATGTCTATTGCACTTTTTTTTTATAACATAGGGGGCAAACTAGCAGGCGAGATTTCCATTTCCACCTGATGGAAAGTGGTCATCGCCGCCCATGAACACTCACAGAGCTTGACAGCTCTGGAGTGGGTTGCCGACCTTTTAAACAGATGTACGCTCTCTTCTTAAAGCTTTTATTTTACGCAATAACTTAGTATAAGTAGGTATGCTTATTAGATTTGATACGTGATTATACTTTCTTTTAGGTGAGGAAATACTCATGCATACTAACAGTTCCCAGAGTAAGACTAAAAGCAGCCTCCGCGAACTAATTACTTCACTCAGGGTACTGGATACCATAAATAAATAAATAATACAACTACTGAGCCCCCTCGCCGCTTGCATGATAAAACCGTTTTTTACGGGTCAAAAATTATATAATAATCATCAATACATAGTATAAAACAAAGTCGCGATCGCCGTCTGTCTGTCCCTATGTATGCTATCTTTAAAACTACACAACGGATTTTGATGCAGTTTTTTTTAATAGATAGAGTGATTCTTAAGGAAGTTTATATGTATAATACATGCATAATATTGTAGATAAATACTGATAAATTTAGAGGTTTCTAATGTGATATCGTAAATAAGAACGTTTCTTTGCGCTTATATTGCAAACGCTGGCTAAACCCTACGAGATAGACCAAGATATTGTACTACAGTATTGTCCACCTGAAAAAGTTCTACGAAAAAGTCCGCGATGGCAGATGTCTATCTCTTAGCATAACCATTTTTAATCCTTTACTAAAAAATGGTTATTTACGAAGTGATTTTAAACTATACAGCATTAATCCTTATCCAAATAAGAAGTATAATATAAATATCCAGTACCTTAAATAAATTGTGCATTTATTATAGATCAATATGCTTTTTACAGCATGTAATTTAAGTAAATAGTTCCGAAGATATTACAAATTTAAAATGCAGGGACGTAGTTGTTGCGGCGCCGCGGCGGTACCGGTCGGTTTGACAAAAAAGCTGTGAACGTTGTGTACGAGGACATACTGTAGTTACATAAGCATTGCATCCTTGCGAAGCCGGGGCGGGTCGCTAGTATATAATATAGGATACCCGGCTAACAAGCCACTCACCCTTTCCCTTTCAAAGAAGAGGAATACCGGAATTCCCAATTATTAAGCCATATGACTTATAAAATGATTTAGAATTTGTGGGTGCTCCCGCCACAACAAGGTAAGAACAATTCGGGAGGGATACTTGCCAAGACCAAGTATTAACATATATTATACTTATTTACCAGTACTGCGACTGGAATAAAAACTACGCGAGTAGAATGGGGCGTCGTATATTATATGCAACAAATGTTGACAGTTGAAATGCTTTACTTTATACGCCGAGTAGCCATTTTGATATCGAAACTGAATGTGGGATTACTGAGGACTTAATGATACATGATATCTTACAAAGCATAGGTTTGTGCATGGAATTAATATTAAGTAGCTATTGAATAGCTAGTTAATATTAATTCCATGCACAAATTGCACACAGCAAGGGAATTAAATTTACAATATGTATTTATAATTATTATTATAAATAATCAGTAGACTTATTTTTCATATTTATTCTAAACCATTTTATTAAACATCGTTTATCACTCTTATTATATCACCAATATTTTCAATCTTATATCACCTTTGTACTTAATAGTAATTTGTATAAAAAAAATAAATAAATAAATAAATTACTCAC
>DWAJ01003389.1:0-14922 GCA_018238005.1 Eurema mandarina
AATAGTATTCCTTTAAGCCAATGAACGTAAGATAGCGTTGTATATATTTATTTCTAGAACATTTATTTGTTGTTACCTTCAGATAAAGAGTATATACATTTATCAATAAGTTAAGTTTTACCGATGCACAACACTTAAAAGATGTCACAACAAGTGACTGTAATATTTATATACAATTTTAAAAACAAAAAAATAAGATACAATACAAGTAAAATATATACTTATTTTGAAATAATTAAAAATTGTCCAATATTTTTAAGGCAGTTGTATCGTGGAGCTTGGTTAAAAAAATTCTGAGAAATCGCGTAAATTGGAGTTACAAGGAACTAACTATCTTTTTTAAATTCCCAGGCTAAACTCAACATCGATAGACGACGAAGACTACTTATACAATGCAGAGGAATATCAGGAGCTTCTCAATGATATATTTGCTCAACCATTTAGAGAGAATTAATTTTTTTTTTCTTTAAAAAAGTAGGACTGCTTCCCACAAATAGGTCTGATCCAAAGTAGACCACGAGTGATCAGGCGTTGTTGTATTTTAGGAAGCATCTGTCCAACTAAGGACGACCTACGACTGAAGTGATGACAAATATACCTATCTTACCATTCATTAAATATTATTATTGGTGTTAAAAGAAGACGGTCAAGCTATTGGGGCATTAGTTAATTCTAGCTAAATTATATATTAAATTATTGATTGAAATTTTTATGCTCGATGTCTGGAGATTAGTATTTACTTGTCTATATAAGAGGACAATTAATTTGTTTCATTTTGAGAATGAAATAAGTCATACTCGTTATATTTAATTTTCCTAAAAGTATTTAGTTTGGTGAAAGTGAAACGTCATTATTTGTGATAATGTATTGACTCTAAAAAAATGAGACTGTAAATATTAGTTTTAATCGTTTATTTAGATTAAGGCTTTGTGTAAATTATTGTAATTAACTCTTGTTCATTGACGAATATTTGTATTGTAAGTTTAAGATTTATATAATTAGTTCGCTAACTTATATTGGCTGAAATCGCGTTTTAGTCTATAATGAAAAATACAAATTTATCTTAAAGTAACAAATAAATCATACCTATACAAGATAATACGTTCGTGTAAAGAATATTAAGATACGCTTTTAAAAATAATTAAATCTAACGTAACAATGCTTCAGTGTGCCATTTTTAATATACGTTAAAGTCTGAGGGCAAAATTACGTGAAGAAAAGCCAGCGACAAAATTATATTTACAGATACCATTTCATCTATTCTTTATTCTTACATTATAAAGTTGTCGATAGGATTTTTAATTGTCAGTATTTATAACTTAAAACATTATTTAAACTTTTGGAAGCTACACTTTCCCCGAATTGACATGGGCTATTTGAAATGATGTTAAAGTACTTGGTTATTAGAACGCTGGCAACACCATGTTTTATTCTTAAGCCACTATAATTTATTAACTAATTAATTAAATTAACAAATTAGAGTAAAATTATAGCAACACCAATGAAACGCGCAAAGTTATCATTAGGGATTGCTAAAAGTGACTATTATCAGAAGCTAAAAGTTTTTCATAAACTTTTTTAGTATTTATGATATTGTAACTGTAAAACCTTCGCTCGCTATAACATATTAGCTTGTAGCATATATTATATAACGTTCACCATTAGCCAATAAAGTAAGACCTAGTCGAAACACTATTACTGATACTTTTCTATATCTTTTATATGTAGAATGCCTGCACTAATAATAATAAAATATTCCGAAAATATAAAAGGTCTCTTGTTAGATAGACATGGCTAGCATAGTCAGGCGGTTTCTGCCTATTTTTTTATATTCCGCTTAACAAATATATCATAAAAAACCCAATTGTGTAATGAAAAAAATAAGTTAAATAAATTTTCTGTTGATAAATTATTGTTTTAGCAACACAAATTGACATTGGGTACCGATGCAATTCATTGAGGATTACTCAAAGTTGATTGATTACATTTATATCTAAATGTTATCGTGTCAGTTGTTAATCAGATTTATTGTACGTTTGAAAGTCGCTTTGCTGAGAACTATTAAGTAAAATAAAACACTATCGATCTCTTTACAGCAGGCGTGGTCCTTTCTTAAGTGCTTAATGTAAAAAAACTGTTTTTGAAATCCTTTAAATAGTATGAAAAATGAAAATTGCATAATAATCTTTAGTATTGTATAAATAATATTTATTACTAATGATATTATTATCATTATTTGCACACATAGGTTTATATTATTACGTGTAGTTAAAACCCTTGTAACTTATAAGGCTTAATGTACCTATTACATTCTTTAGAATGGGTATTTTCACACATTTGGGCATCGGCATCGACGACCATGGCCCATAGTAAAATGTTACTCTTATCTACCAAAACCCCACTGTGTTCCGTTTTACCACGAACACATAACTTGGTAACGTAGTCTTTCACGTACCGTAAGGTATAAGTAGCGTCACGAAACTTTAGCGGTTGACGAAACCTGGGCAGAAGTCAAAAATAAAGTATCGAGGGGACGGAGCGGCGCGCGGGGCGCGTGATCGTCGGGTGCGCGAGCCTTGATTGGTTGTCCCAGTCGTGTTGTCTTTCTTGCACCAATACTTCAATTACAAGCGCGATTCTACCGATGCGCAGCTATACTCGTCCAGCGCTAAACATTCGTGACGCGAACTTATGCATTTTTTATAGTAGAAAAAAGGATCATGGGCTTTATTGGACTTGTAGTGACCAAAACCCCACTGTGTTCCGTCTTACCTCAGCGGGTGGGGGTCACGGACAATTTCGCTCACTCTTCCTAGAATATACCTACCTACTGCCTAGCATAATTATTGCACAAAACACAGATACAAATTGTTACCGAAAATTTAATATAAAAGGCCAAAGATTAAGAATTCGTTAAGTCATGAGGTTATTACAGCATAGTAGAACGGATATTGTAAGACATGACATACCGATAAGCATTTATACGTGTTTTATTATAAGTTAAGCTTTCGACATCGAAATGAAATGTATTATTCGAATGTATTTATACAATTTCTGAATAAATGTTTATCATGACATTTAATGAGACTTTTATTGCTTTCCTATATAATTAATTATTGCTTTATTGTGATTATTATAGTATTCATTGTATTTATTGCAAAATCAAAGGATTTTTCTGTTCATCATTTACGGCGAGTCCATTCTTAAAGACTCGCGAATGAGTTGTTACCTTTTCAGTTAGATTTTATTATTATTCAATGTTAGTTTATTAGCAATCAAAAATGCTATAAGTATGTATATAAATAAAAGATATACCTCTCTGAACCCATATGTGCCGACTTTTAATTGAAGTCTTGATCAGTTTCCGTTGGATAAATTACATATTATTATAGATATTCCAATAAAAATTTTGTTATAAATCGGTAACAATATTAAAATTTCGTTCATATTATTTTCCTTATTACAATAAAAAATATAATTTATTTTCTTTTACATAAGCTAAGGAAAAACAGTATTAAATCCTAATACATGGACTTAAAACCTTGATATGCAATTCTATTTTTCCCTGACAGGATGCAAGTCAATTGGATAATACTGGCATGAATATTCACTTTTGACAACTTTGACGAGCGAATTTTTTGATAACTAATGCAGTCTGAATTTCGAGCGTAATCGAATTCGAACTACGATTTTAAAACCGCGAAACCGTTCTGTCTCTTTTACGTATTACTTAAATCGCTAAGTGTGAGAGGGATAGATATATTTTGTCGTCTCGTAACTGAATTTCGTTCGTGATGCGAGCTGCTATTGACAGATTAATTGCTTCCTATTGAGGTGAAGTCTTGAATTGCAGCCTGAATTCTGAACGTTTGCCCCTATGTATACTTAATGGAAATTTAACATATTATTCCGGTAGAAGTAGAAGCCAACATGTGAGGATAAGTATATGAAAATGAATAATTTTCTTTTATTAAATATTTACTATAATAATATATCCTTATTATTTAGCCTAGCATTTAACAGTTCAAGCGACTTACCATAGACATAAAATTAATAAAGAGAATTACAGACTAAGAAATTAACGATTGCGAGGATAAAAAGCGACCTATTTGCACATTTATATTTTAATTTGAACCCCATAATTATTGATTTAGTAGATTTAGTAGTCTGTGCTACGTTGAAACATTTGAATTCACTAAATCGATTTTGTTGAATTTAGGTAATATTAATTAATTTAGGCTATAGAAAAAAAAGCTTTGAGAAGAGCTTCGGAAAATTAAATAAAATTTTCATCTGAAACACATAGCTGTTTAATAAAGTACCTATCATAATTTTAATACAATCTATACTTAATATTACAAATGCAAAGTAACTCTGTCTGTCTGTCTATCTGTCTGTTTCGCTTTCACGTCAAATCTACTTAACCGGTTGTAATGAAATTTGGTACACAGATGGTCTAGAGGCTGAAATAAAACATAGGCTACTTTTTAAGTGAAAAAAAAATGGTTATAAGTGTAGGAACTAGGAAGGGGGTGTCAAAAGTTATATGAAAGTCCACGAAGACGGAGTCGCGCGCAATAGCTAGTATTATATATATTTTTAAACATACGTTAAATGAACGTCGTTAAAGATAAGTATCGAATCACTTAATATTTATTATACATAGATAACAAATCTAAGTGGATTACTATGTTATAATAAATGCTATCAATTGCCACGTAAACTGACTCCATGTACTTTTGCGATACACGATAATTAAAATTATGCAAGTGACTACATTTCACTACTAACACATCGTGATATGCATAATGTTTTAACTCTAAATACTCATAATTTGTAATATATCTCGTCAATTGTAAAATTCGTTATAATGAAAAATATAGGTTAATAGGAGATAATTTAATCCAACAATAGACATATTTAGGGATATTCAGGATAGATCAATGATAAGTACATTATTATTATAATTCGTTTTTCATATAATGTAATCTACGTTTTTGTTATATGACAAAAGCCTCTTCCAGTCCCTTCAAGACTCCTCTCTCAGAGAAGATAAAAAGTATATTATATTTAGAGGAAAATATATAAATTTTATACTATATTTTCAACATAAGTCACAGACCAGTGCAATAACGACACACGTAAAAGAAAATTATTTTATCGCAAGAAAACTTCGCCAATCGAAGTGCCAACTTTTCTTATTAAAGTGTTTCTAACTCAACGCTGAGGGACTTTTCACGGATCCGATTTCATTTTACATAATTCAGTATTTTCTGCCGCACACCATCCAGAATATCAAACTCATAATATTATAATTAAACATTTGTTATTTATAAAATACTAGCTGACCCGTGCCCACTTTGGGGGGCATAACGTTAATAATCCTTTTTATTTTTGTAACTGTTTTATATAACCTTTGACACTCGGCAATAATTTGGCTTTCTATTTGTAAAATAATTTTTAAATCGGTCCAGAAGTTACCCCTTACAATTAAACAAACACACAAAATTTAGTTCTTTGTTATATTAGTATAGAAGTATAGATATAACATAACGTCTCTGAATATTTTACTTATTTTTACTTATTTATGTATGTATTATACACATAAACGTTTCTCTTGAATAACTTTATCTCCAAGATTTTAACCGATTTAGTCCCTATGTATATAACAGGGACGGACAGAAGTAAGCGAATTTGTTTCATGCTATGTAATAATTTGTATTAGCTAAAATTGTATCTAAAATTTTGAAAAGAAATGATATATCGCATAAAGTTCACGAAGTATAGATTATTATTATTATACACAGATTATAAATTATTATTCATCTATAAATATTAAGTAAGCTGAAAGGAATCTCCCATGAGCCAAAGCTCAAATATGCTGATTGCTGAAGTAGTCTATTTAATTCAGTCAGCGGATACAGGAATGATAGATACCATTTTCCTACAGAAAACCGACAAGTCATATTAAAACATATAATAGCATTTTTTCCCTTCCCACATTCCTTTATTACTTAAATAGCTTGTATCACAGATCGTATTTATAAGTCCGGTACTATTGCACTTCGATAAAAGCCTGTGTGAGATTTACCATCGCATTTATAATAATAGGAGGGATGAATGGAGCCTATATTTGAGTTGCAATTTTACCAATATCAGGGTAGCTGTTCTATCAAGGGTTTGGCTCTGTAATCTCGCTAGACCAATTGTAAATTTGCTGCGCTTGAAAGATACCGGATTGCTCACCGGGTTTATAAGAAAATTACACAGCACAGACAGCTCAACTATTGCATTATTATTAAAAAAGTAAAGAATATATAATATGTATAAAAAAGTAAAGACTTAAAAATATTGCATTATTATAATTGGTTAATTTTTGCATTCATATGTGTTAAGTAGCTTTGTGAACTTTTAGCTTAGTGATGATTTTCAACGTTTGTTATGTTTTAAACTTATAACACTACACAGTATTATATTTTCGTAGAATGTTCCTCTCAAAAATTCTCCTTCGGTTCAAGGCTTTATATAAATTAATCTATATATAAAGCTCATGATAAAGGAAATTATATTTTTACCAAAATCGTTTATTTTAACTTAAAACAGCTAAAATAATTACAGTTAAATAACCATCATGAAACTGCCTACTAACCAACTATCTTATATTTATCTCACATTTTAAATTAATATATATGGTAATGAATTAGGTATAATTTATTAATTTTAAATATGATACCATCTAATATTGATAAGCTATTTAATAAATATCTCGCATTTGTAATGGCGGGATGCGAAAACAATGATGTCGGCCACGTTATTTGTTCAGACCGTAATAAACCTCAAACTTTACACATTTCCATAAAGTTTTCGTATGAAACATTTACGAGTGATCTATTTGCTTTAATGAGTGTTTTGTTGTAATTGAAAATACATTTGAAACAACAATAAAAATTGAATGAAGTAAAATTTTGAACAGATGATATTATTAATACAATATATAAATAAGAAAAATATATTTTGAAAAGACATCGCGTTCGAGGATCGAGGATCTACTAAGACGTATTGATTGTTGTACATTACTTAAAAAAAACTTCAAAAGAATTCGTTTCGGTAATAACCTATATTGAAAGAATACGATTGGATATAATTTATTCCGTCGGAATATAAATAAAATACTATGAAACATATTTATTAAAACAAATATATTTAATTAACAAACCCGTTTTATATTAGACGACTTCTAACAAAATGCTATCCGTGACTTCGATTACTCTTCTAAATAGTTCAAAGTGGGTCAACTAAAAACTATTGATTAAATTTAAGGTTCTAATTTGAAAGTTTTTAAAAGAATAGCACCGCTCGCTCTGACTTCCAATCCAAAGATTTTCAAGTTTCAATTAAATTGTTGAAAGTTGACCGTAGTGTAAAGATAAAACGACGAGTTACTTAGAGAACCTTTAAAACTCACTAATGAATTACGGAGCCGGATACCTAATGTTTTTTTTTTTATTTCAACAAGATCAGGTAGAACAGCAAGAAAACCATTTTTGAAGTAGAAAAGTTCTATAACGTGGATATCAGAAAGATAGACCATTGGTTTATTAAAAGATTTGAATGGCTTAATTTGCTTACAAAACAATTGTTTTATCAAAGAATTAAAGGTTTATTGACACATTTCCGCGGCACACGGCCTTGGGCACTTGAGCATTTTATTTATTTTCATTAAACTTCACTCCGACACCTAATTAGGTACTTGTTACTTAACCTCTCTTCCTATTAGTGGTTGTCTGCAAGAGACCAATAAATAGGGAAGTGAAATTAATGAAATAGAAAATAAGGATCAAAAGAAGGGCAGGATGAATAACTGTGTAGCAATAAAAACGAATCTAAGGAGGTTCTTCACTTTTTGTGAGGATCAACGAAATGAATAGTTAATTGCAGTATTATGTATATTTACAGAATTAGTGTTTATATTATCACATATGAACGTTTTTACGAACTATAATAGCATAGTTAATTTACTTAAAATAAGAATAACTCAATCATGAATGACCAGTAACAAAATCATGGTTATATAGTGTCCTTACTATTCACATAGAAAATAAAATGTCATTACATATGATTAGTCAGCCAGAATGGATGTCCGCAGTCACAAATATCATTGGGTATTGTAAGTCATCCCTTAACCATATCAAGGGACATCTGCAGCCTTCCACGATCTATCCAATACGTAATAAAAGCAGATAGGTATCATAAATTGTAAGGAAGATGTCTCAATACCGCATCGGCCCTACGCCGATCAAATCGCGATCACGTTCGTGAGCTGAATTTTTACGTCGAATATTTAAATAGAATAATAAAATCTTAGGTATGCTTTGTATGAAAATTTTTGATGCTATGTTTATGACATAGTTTACTAGTATTGGCTTGAGCAACTTCTAAATGTATGTAGGAATGTATTCGGTGTGATAAACAGCATTAAAAGCTATTTCTTAACACCGCCGCGTGATATCAATCGTTTTGTTGAGTTTTAAAGGTAAAATATCTAAATCACATCGAAGAGTTGCTATTCAACTCTACTCACAACCGTCTATTGTAGTCACTTATTATATATTTTATAAAAATAAGAAATAATATAATAAACATACCCAAGAACGTATTCAAATTATAAGTAATAGGAAACTAAAGCAAAAATTCACATGACACAATCCCATAAAGCACCTTCACACATAATAACGTTACTAAAGCGAGGTGCAATTTTGTTAGAGTTCATAATTCGCGGACGATACGACGTGAGCAGCCGCCGGCTTCCTGCACATGACGCTCATATTTTAGCCCGGACACCGCCACACTTTGCGCTTTTTCCGCCCTCATAAGCGTTTTCTAACTTGCCGCGTCGTTTGTGATGAATTTTGACTGGGAAATTTGTTTCCTTGCGAAGCGTATCGTATGTTAGCAAGTATGACACGATCTATCGATGGTAACGACGCAGGCAGATATTAAAATAAAAATCTATTAGCTTTGTCTTCTTAGATCACATTGCTAAGTTGAAAAATTTTAAGTTAAATACATTATTACTATCTTCAAAGATTAATTATAATTATTCGCCAAAAAATCCCCGTGACCAGCGCCTTTACTATAGCGAACTTGTTTACACTAAAAGATAAGCTAAGATAAGATAAGGCGAATCAATAACCAGCATAAATGGTCAGTCTATCGTTTCCGACTACGTAGTGATAATGCCAGTGTCAATAGATTACGTGTAAAATGGAAAGTGACAATGATGAAAGGAAAACATTTTCTTCGAACACACGCAAACACATCGCAAAACTCCATGAAAGAGTACAAATGAAATATGAAGAAATGCAGAGAAAACTTCACAAGTCAAAGTCGACCGACATATTGTCATCTCTAAACGATGACGATGTATTAATTAATTATACTAAATACGTCAGTACAAATGATATCAGCCGAGTGGGTGAACGAAGTGAAAAATTATTATGTACCAGTGCTAAACGCGAAAGTGTAGTTTATGAGAGTGCTAAGAAAAGTGATGTAGTAGTAAGTGAAATTAAAAATGATTACCAAAACGAACCTGATCCAGCGTCTATTATTAACAATATATTTTACGATGAAAGCGAAGAACATAAAAATAATGATTTATTTATATTCGATGTACAGTTTAAGGGAAGCCTTGAATCGTAAGTAACGTTTTGGATTAAGTTTTCCAATTGCAACGGAATGCAAAAATTTTATCTGCTTTGTCATTTAAGGCTTAATGAAGAAGCGAAGAATAGTGATGAATCATTGGAAGTTTCCACGCCCACCCATAAATCGTTACGGAGTCGTATCGGTTCCAAAATACGGGAAGCTAGGAAACGCAGACAGACTGAAAGAGAGAAGTCAAAAAACAAAAAAGATTCGCATGACCGCGTGGAAAAGGTAGGAGGATACTTTTATGACGTAAATTAAATTTGATATCAATTCGATAATCAAAATCTTTTATCACTAACAAAGTATTTGTTTTTATATAACATAAAATAGTCGTAATTGTTTTAACACTAATCTAACTATCAACGCAGTATTTACCTTGAAATCTTTAGATAGATAGAATATTATAATATAACAGTGTCAAAAGCACAGGGGTGCTTTAATTTAAGGTTAAATTCCTTAATAATCAATTGCTTTTGCTATGTACAATCATTTATGAAATGTCCTATGAATTTATTAAGCCTTATCTTTTTGTACGTAATTACAATCTGGGCGCCAAAATATTTATCTATCGTAATAATCTGACTTTTCTGACTAATATAATAACGTTATATATTATCTTGTTTAAGTTTATACTTTCAAATACGACTAAGGAAAACATTGGAAGGATTTTACAGAAAAAAACTAAGGTTGGGTGTGTCAGCATTGGTCTTATAGAAATAACTGGATTAGAAGAAATTGAGGAAGAAAAACCACGATCTCTAAGTTGTCGGTTCAGGTATCTAAAAAGTGCTTATTTCTACTCTAGTAAATATTTTTTCTTCAGGAATCATCGATCTTATTTTGGGAACAATTAGATTTTTTTTTTAAATATCTATACCTATACTATCAACATTGTTATTTAATTATATGTTAGTATGCTCTAGTATTCGTTGTTTTAATGGCCGGTAAATTTTCAGATTAGGATCTGAAAAACGTAAGTCTAAATTAGTGAAGACTCATGCGACGGTAGCAAAATTTCAGGAGTTACATGATTTCGAGTTGTATGATGATGATTATAATTTTGAAATTGTCGTTTGGGATAGAGATATTCAGGTTGGAAGGTAAATGAAATACACAAATCAAACAAAGGTCTTAAAAATATTAAAAAAAAATTGTATCAACACTAGTATTTTAAATACGTTTATTTCAGAACCGTTATAGATCTATCAAATTTGGAAAAAGAAAAAACACATAAAATGCATAACCTCCTGGAAGAATCTGACGGTATAAAAATATTTATTTTACTTACAATTAGCGGTATTGCCACTATAAATACAATATACAATGATAATGAAATTCTCGAACAAGAGGAAGAAATGAGAAGGAAGTTCGTAAGTTATAGAGATCTTTCAATTAAAATTGTAGTACTTTCTTTGCTTTAAGATGAGTTTTAATTATTACTATGTCATCATAAAAAACTATATTACATGCCATTCTTATTGGAGTTTTAAGAACTCTAGTTAACAAAAATATTTTGGATAGAACAAATTCCTACATACTTTATTCAGGAACTAACAACTTATATTTTATAATTTTTTTATCATATTTTTAGAAGTGGTATCGTCTAACTGGACCATCAACAAACGTTGGATGGATGTCTGTAACTGTGTATGGTGCAAAAGGTTTAAACGTACATGACAGTTTTTGCGTCCTCAGTTTAAACAATGAATGGAAGTACACTGCAACTGACTACAAAACATATGCACCAAATTGGATGAAAGTATTTACCTTGTACGTTTTTGAAATTTATAAAATTAAGCTGAAAGAATACTTTCGTTATCTCGACTCAAAAGATAAGATTTCAAATCTTAAACAAATGTTCTAAATATAGTTGTGTTTTTCTAAATTTCTATTTTTTATCGAATATCGATTTCATATCGTTATGTGTTTGTTTAAATCGAAAAAGAAACGATTAGATTGTCAATATGCCATTTTTAACATTAGTCGTTTTTATCACTTTATCAAGTTTAATCAGTTAATATCAAAATCACCAAGGTGTATACAATCAGAGGTTATCTAGAATAATTTGTAGTTAACATTTTTAATTAAAAATCCTCTTAAAAAAACACAATTAAGTCGCTGTAGGTATTCGTACTCTGTTTTTCTTATCTGTACCAAACAGACACTATTAATAATAAACAAGAACTTTCAGCGAAATCACAGACATAACTTCATACCTAAGGGTAATGATTTACGACGAAAAAAAGGCTGAAATAGTAGGAGGAATTTCCATACCGTTGCTTAGTATTGAGCCGGGAAAAAAATGGTACGCTTTGAAAGACAGTGCACAGCGGGACAGAGCCAAGGGAAATAACCCTAGGATATTATTGGAAATGAAAGTGGTTTGGAATCTTGTAAGCGTGTTTTTATTTTGAACTAGCTTGTACCCGTGACGATGTTTGAGAAAGAGAACTTAAATATATAGAAAAAAATGACTGACGTTGTAACCGAAGTTTTAACGTGAAAATATAATGGTAAATTACTACTTCAAAAAGTCGAATGACATCTCTAATAATCTTTATAATATGCCATTGCTTGAAACAGGTCGTGATATCCGGCACAATGATATACGACTTAAAATTTCTCTTCATTTTCTATTATTCCCTTATTAGGTAAAAGCATCCTTTCGCGTTATAAATCCCAAAGAACCGAATCTACTCAAGTCTGATGACAAACTGGATAGACATATCCTAGTCCGAAATATATCTAGAGGGAGAGTAGTTACAATGTGGGTGGTGAACGCCTTTCGAGTCATAAAGTAAGATTTTAGTCTATTCTTCAATAATATACCTAAGTATTGATTTAATTATACTTTGGATCTTACAATTACGATAGATAATTAACAAAATCTAAAAAACCATCCATATACAACGTGTAACAGAAATGCGTGGTCATATTTAAGGATCTCAGAGAATACCTAAATTTAAATTAATGTATTAAAAAGTAATTTCATTTGAACTATTTATAATAAAGATATTGATTTTATATTTCTATTGACTAGCATATCGATTTTTAAATTTATCGACACTACGACATCACTTTAGAGCTATCAGCTGTTACGTGTCAATGACTGCATGACAATGCATTTCATTGAAAAAGTTACTCCTGTCTCTGTCTCGAATTCGAAAAGTGATGTAACACTTTTGTTTTGATCTTTATATTATCGATTTAATTGATGAATAAATAAAATAATAAATCTCAAATATGTTTATTTTAATGTGGGGACTTGTATATAGACTATCTATGAGCATCTGAACATTACACAAAAATATGACCACACATTTCTGTTACACGTTGTATAATAAACACGTAAAAAAAATATCTCTTAAATTTGTATATTGCTATCATAATATAACTAATCACAGAGCAATCAAGTTGCCTCTTCATATAGGCATAGAATACACATTAAGATTACGAGTATTTCAAAACACCTTCAAAACATTTTTTTTTTCAGAACTTGCTTTGAATGGGAGTCAAGGAAATGGAATTTTATTTCGCTTATAGGCTGGTTGATATTGTGCTATACTTTCAAAACTTGGATGATGCCGTTAATACTAGTTGTGCCATTTTTTATTTACCGCCCCGAGTCATATTATTTAGTACATTGTAAGTACCTATATATTTTTAGACTTTCAAAAAAATTTTTAAACATTAAATTTCAATTTCTCGAAACAGGAACCTTTTTTTTTGACTTCCTTAATTTCCAAAATGATAGCTTTTTGAGTTGTTTTTCCTTTTTATTCATTTGTAATTTTCCATGTTTAAGGGAAGAACCTCGGAATGACTAAAACGGAAACAATCAGTGTTCAAAAAGAAAAGGTAAGTTTTTTTATATGCAATATCTTGCTCGCTTTCACTTGCAGTTTTAGTTACAAATGACTAGGCATGATCTGAGGCGTAGTAAGTACTATAGGTACATATTATTGGGGCTTCCTTTTGACAATACAAATGACAAGTCACCGTTTGATCTAGACTTTGAATTATTTAAATTGTTATAAATAACTAGCTGTTGCCCGCGACTCCGTCCGCGTTTACTTTCATAAAAAAATTATTCTCCTGGAAACTGGATAAAAGTATCCTATGTCCTTCTCCAGGTTCTAAACTACATCCCCACCAATTTTCAGCCAAATCAGTTGAGCCGTTATCGAGTTATAAATGGTCTAACTAACACGACTTTCTTTTATATACTTAGGTATATAGATTTTCATACGTTCCTATTTTTAAACCAGGATTGTTAAACAGCGCTGAAAAGACTTGAGTCATATTTTTATTGTTATTTTTATTATTAAGATAATAATAATTTATACATTACATTTTAGGAGGAAAGATCTCTTCGGCAAAGATTTCATGACTACCAAGAAATGATACAAACAGTACAAAACTTTATAGGGAAGGTCGTGACATTAGGAGAAAGTGTCAAAAAGTAAGTAATGAAAGAAAATTCTTCTTAATTTATATAGTACGTTAACTAGTTATTAATTACGTTTATTAGGTATAAATTACCTAGTTATTTGTAACTATCTAAATTATTTAAACAAAAAATTTTCAGCTTAACACACCCTTGATATCACAACTTTCAATTACTTATGTACTTAAGAAAAATGTTTATGTGTTTTGTATTTTCAAAGAGAACTTTAAAAACGCCGATAATGTTTTTCTTTTGTTTTAGCCTTTACAATTTTTCAGTCCCTTTCGTAAGTTTCTTGGCTATATTTCTGATTCTTATGATAACATTCGTCATGTATTTAATACCTCTTCGATATATACTAATGGTGTGGGGTAAGTTTTAAATCATATTTTATACCTAAAAATAATTTTATTTAAATATTTGATGTCTACTTCAGTTTAACACAGGGTTAAATTATTATTATTCCTAATACACTTACACATAGAATTGTCTCAATACATTTAAACATCACACACAAACAAGCTTCTTCATGTTATATCTAACAACTAATGTTATAACTAACAACTCTAATAAAACTTGTTTTACTATATTAGAATACTAGCTGTTGCTCGCGACTTCGTCCCCGTCGGATCTATATTTTCTATTATTATGTTATAGTGAGTCAATCTTAGAAGATAGACATATACTGTCGCGGACTTTTTTTTAGATCATTTAAAGAGGAATAATTCTTTCATACATATTATTTTTGTATCTTGAACCGTTTT
>DWAJ01003390.1:0-14920 GCA_018238005.1 Eurema mandarina
TATAGCACCGTAAAACAATTGTTTGAGGTGTTTCCTGAATTAAAAACGGCACCGTTGTACATTGCCGGGGAATCTTACGCAGGGAAATATGTTCCCGCTCTGGGCATTGAACTACATAGACACAAGAATCTCGGCAAAATTGATGTTAATTTACAGGTAATTAAAATACTTGAATAAATGCTACAAATATAGTATTTTGGTCTATCTGTGAAAGGATGCAGTCTTGAAAGAATGTAGGAAAAATCCTTTTTCACATACCGAGTGTAAAAAAGAATAAAAACACTGGTGTTGCTTAATAATATATGAGCCGTGTATCTTTTTTTGGGTAGACGTAAGTATTTTTGTATATGAATGTAAAATATTATTTAAATATTGCAGGGATTCCTAATAGGCAACGCATATATAGGCCCAGCTATGATTAAGAACGTAGTGCGTCCGTTCTATTACTTCGGGTTGCTCAGCAAAGAGCAGTTGGACTCCATCGATCCTTTGGTACAGGCTTTCAATGCAGATATCGATGCTAATAGGAGCGTCGCAGCTAAACAAGTTAGTCTATTTTACCTCGACCAGTCGTAACTACTGCGTATCTACTCCGAATGCAATCGTCGTCGATATCGAAAAATTTTGATACTGCTAACCGAGCTTTGAGACTTAAAATACTCTAATAAGGAATCGGATCGCACATCAGCTTATCGGAATGTTATCGAAACAGAAACAAAAACGTTTTTATATTAATTCGAAGTTGCTCAAAAACTGTATCGAAAATAATAAAAATCTACCTCGATTGTGTTCGGAGTAGAGCTTCTGGACTCAATAATTCGTCGTTTCTATTAATATTATGCGAGCATTTCAGAACTCTGCTCGTAGTAGCGTTCTACACACTAAATTAGTATTACTTGGTTTTTTTTTGTATTGCTCCCTAATTCTCTTCGGTTCATATAAATATATAATTATTAAAATGTCTTATTTCCACAGAAATGGATGCAACTCGTAACAGTTTTACTACTGCTCACTAACCAAAAGCAAGGCTACAATTTTCTTAGAGACGATATGTCCCTAGGATCATTTGTCAATTTTCTTAAGTCTACTGAAATTAAAAACGCTATTCACGTGGGGAGCATTCATTATGAATTCATCAATGTGACTGTTAACACGCAAATGGGACCAGATTTTCTGAGCAGTTCCAAAGGGCTGTTCGAAGAATTGCTTGAGAGTTATCGAGTGCTCTCTTATTGGTGAGTATAAAGTTGAAGGAATGAGAAGATTCAGAAGACAAAAAGCAATTGTATGTATATAAACTTAAAGTTTGTTGTGTCAATTCAACTTTCCTCAATGATGATTCGCGACGCTGACGGGGCTGACGGGGTTACGGTATCTTTGATACCATCGTATTCTTGTATGGTGTAATACTGGGGAGTTTTTAGTTGATGCAAGTTTGACATAACGTCTTATGTGGTTGCGGTCGCAAGGGCACCCATGACTCTCGCTTAACGGGATAGTGGAAAACCATGGAGTTTAATTAGCTTGTTTCGGATATACTTTTGCCTCCCAGAAAATTATAGGTTTGCGAGATCATTTGCAGATCATAGATCATCAAAAAATATTTGAAATAACATTAGCCAAGTGAAAAGACGTTTTGTTATAACCTCATTTACTTAACTATACAGTTATAACAGCTTTATACATATAAAGATATCAATAAAAAATATTGGCTATGAATATTTTTCAGTGGTCATTTAGATCTGCTGTTACCGTGTACCGCTGGTGCGGAGAACCACCGCACGTGGCAGTGGAGTCAACGCGACGACTTCATCCAGTCCACCAGGCAACCGTACAGGTTTCAAAGCAGACTTGCTGGGTTAGCACAATTTCTTAATGTAGTTCCTTTATTAGTTTATAATTTAAGATAGATGGATGATTCTTTCTACAAAGTAAAGTGTGAATATGTCAACAAATTTTTTCCTCATTTTCTATTCCGAATTTTAACAAAATTAACAAATCCATTGGCTATTACGATTATCATGCCGAATTTTTAAACAAGTACTTTTCATACTTTGTATCATACTTTTTTAATAGAAAGTACTGAAAAAACACGTACCTCATAATATTTTGAAGTTTCGTCTCTGAAGCATTCTTCCTTACAGGTATTTAAAAACTGGTGGCAATTTGACTGAGGCGGTGATTCGCGGCGCCGGGCACATGGTTCCCGTTGACCAACCTTTACGCATCCAGAACCTGGTCACCAAGTGGATTCGGGAAATGCCACTAACAACCGATATGAGGTCGCCGGTAGACGTATTAAATCTTGTGGCATTTGCCAACAGTTCAATATACTTTTGATTGTTTATGGATCGTTTTATTTTTTAACTGATTACTTCCACTTAGGTATTTATTACCTACTACTCACAAAATACCTGTAATTATTCATCATCTTAAGTATATTTTACTTATTTATTGAATACTAGCTGACCCGGGCCCACTTCATGGGCATAATGTTAATAATCTCTTTTTATTTTTGTAACTTTCGTAGTTTTGTATGTATTTTCAAGCTTCACATCCTTTCTCTAGAACTCAAAAATATATCTTTCATAGTTAAGGCAGCGTTTGTATGAAACGCTTTCCTTCGACCGTTTTTTCTCCGATTCACTTTGCAATACGGACTACCACGTAAAAGCCTTTTTATTTCGGTTTTGTATATGACCTATGGCACTCAGCAATAATGTGGCTTTTAATTGGTGACAGAATTTTTTAAATCGGTTCAGTAGATCCCGAGATTACCCCTTACAATTTATCAAATACACAAACGCACAAACTTTACTTCTTTATAATATTAGTATACAGTAGTTCCAAAATAATATTTTACCTTTATTGACTTTTCCTATTTACACAGTTTCATATTTAAATTTTAAAAACAAAACAAATACAGATTGCATATTGTTTAACATTTCGTTTTTATAATCTGTGGCGAGGTGGCCAGTGCACGATATCGCTACAAAGTTGAAATACAAACCAGTTGTCGTAAATATTTCTATGTAGCTATATCAGACTGTACCGAGTTCGTATAAGCCGGCTGCCGCGTTGTCGGTTGTGTTTTTACTCTGTAAACAACTTGTACTTACTATTGTGCGATGATTTATTAAATAAATAGTAGATAATATAATTAATCAAGCAATGTTTCGACTACTGTTTTTATGGTAAGTTACACTCAAATCTCACAATTTCTTTGATATTAACGAATTGAGGTAGGCCGGCAGATATTTTAAAATTTTCATGTTTGTTAAAAGCTTAAATTCTTTCCGTCTGTGTTAAATTTTATGATATTTGAGTGTAAGAATTGTTTGATTGTGTCTGGTCTCTTGAAATAGAATCGAGTGACCTAAATATATGCAATATACCGATTTAACGGGCGGTAACCGTGTCAAATGTTTATATTGAATGCAAATGCTGTTTGCAGTATCGCATTCGATGTTATCATGCTGGGAGTATTGTTACAAATGATTACCATAAAATCTTAATTTTGCAGTTTACATTGAATAAAGGCATAGACGGTATAGCGTGTTTAATATATGTACCTATTAGGTTGTTCGTTTCAAGTTGTGGTTTAAGTACTGATGATTCAGCCCTTTAATGACCAGTAACGGACAAGCAATTAACGCCATATGCAGGGCTATCTTTAAATCGTTTTTTGTGAAGGCCTGGATTTTGCAATTTTATTTGGTTTTATTGTTTGGCTGTTTTTTTCTTAATAATAAATTAGTCAAATTTGTTTGGAATGCCAAAAATTTGAAGGTAGTTTAACATTTTGTAAATAGTACGAATATTTAATAGAAGATAATTATTCTCAGAGTTAAGAATAAACAGTATATTCTGTATTCAGAGATATTATTATGAAATCCAGCTGGATATCTTAAAACAGCCTTATCTAAAAGCAATAGATACTTTTAGATAATGCGGTTTTTATTATTGTGGTCGTTTGTCTTTTCGTTAGCACGATCTGTTATGTAATAGCCGCTAATAACACTAAGTAGTTATCTACGTTGTTTAAGACGGAATGGTTTAAAGGAATAAGACCTTCAAAAGTACCTATACTCTAACTATTTTGTTTTTGAAACAATATTTTATGATCATGTTCATTATAATTTGAGTACAATTTCTAACTACATAAGTGGTAATTGTAAAAGTAGCCTACTAAAAAAATAATTCTTCTAGCGCCAGCGTGGTCTCTTCTCTCGCTTCGCCACTGATTCTCACACCCTTACTCAACCAAAACCACACGCAGGAAGCCAGAAATCAATCGGTCGTCGACCCCAAACTTTTCCTTAACCTACCCAGCTACTCCGGCTTCCTGACCGTGGACGAGAAATATGACTCCAATCTTTTCTTCTGGTACTTTCCAACGGCAAGTAAAAACACAAATGTGCCTTGGATTCTCTGGCTCCAAGGAGGTTTAGGCTTGACTAGTATGGCCGGACTGTTCACTGAAATTGGGCCTTTTGAATATATGAGAAATGAAACTAGATTAGGCAATGAAGAATGGCTCAATGGTAAGTTCTCTACGATTTAAATGTTCTACCTATTATTTATTTATGTTTAATATGAAATAACGTACTGATTATAGACCGGGAATTTTCGTGGAACAAAAAATTTTCAATCGTTTTCATGGATAATTCTGTCGGAGAAGGCTATAGCTTTACAGACAAAGAATTGAATGGTATTCCGAAGGATGAAGAGATGGTAAGTTTTTGACCATACACATTTATTCCATACATTATAGTTGCTCGTTTAGAGTCACAGCTAATAACCGTATTTACTATGTTTACAGTATTCAAGCCAGCTCTTAAAGGCAGTTCAGCAATTGGTACAAATATATCCAGAGCTCAGCAAATCGCCACTTTATATAGCTGGAGATAGATTTGCCGGTCACTACGCGCCGGCTCTCGCCTCCAAGATCGTGGAAGACAAAACAGTTCCTATCAATTTGCAGGTAAACTGACTTATAACACCAAGTCAATACTAACTTATGGGAGCATTTATAACTATGGGTACAGACGAAAATATACAGAATACCTTTAAAATCTACCTTTGAAATGTAAGCGTACCTTTAAAAACAAGATCGCATTAACAGAAAAAAGTGAACAATTTTTTAGACGGAATAATCAACCTTTATCTTTGTTATTATTACGATAGCTTGAAAATAATTATGTTTAAGGAGTTTGTTTGATATTATAGTATGGGTTAAGTACCTCGATAGTGTGCGACCCTGGTCCTTGGTATATTTATCACACGTAATCTTAACAATTATTTACCGTCAAAAGACATTGAGAAATAATTGTGCCCGCACGCACGACTTTTGTAATTATCGCAGGTATATTTAATATAAATTAACTACTTTATAAGACTTTAATATACGTTAAGAGGAATCATTAGGTGGCTCCAAAACTACTGGACAGATTTCTTTAATATTCGGACAAGATACGTATAGGTTTCAGCTATGCGTTAAAAATATGCTACTTTTTATATATTGTAAGTACGTTAAGTTAATGACTGTCTACATAGAAAATTACTCGTGAAAAGCTAAGATTGACTTTATTATCGTAGTTAAAAATAAAATTATGAATCCAACTTATTATCATTTAGTAGATATACGAACTTTTTTTTGGTGTTATATATTTTATTCGAAAATTTCAGGGTATAATATTGGGTAATCCGGTACTAAACGGGGACAGTGTGACAGATTACACCTCAGTGTTCTATGACTTCGGTCTGATAGACCGCCAGGGAGTTCTGGCTGCGAAACCCTTACAGGATAACTTTACTGACACCTTGCGAAGCCGGAGTGCGTCTACTGCTTATTCTGTAAGTCATAAATATTCTAACAAATAAAGTAATGATCTGAATAGCGCCTATGATGTATGAATCTTAGCCTATATACAACTTCCCTACATCGTGGATCCTCCCTTAGTTCAAAAGAAGGAAGGTAATATCCTGCTTGAATCAAAAAGGTATAAGAAACAGATTAACTACTCTTTGCCCGTAGGAATTATTAGATTATTATTAGTTCTTTTTTATATTTGTCTAATATTGCGTATTAAATTGGTTATTTACTAATGACGTTTAAATATATGACTATTTAATATTTACGGCTTTATTTTGATTATGATTTCTTCTTTAATGAATAGACTCCTTAGTCCTTCTATTCATTAAAGACGAAAACGCATACGTCTAAAACCTGTTTTCATAATTTCTATTACATTTTCCAGTTTCGCGAAGACCTCCTCAAGAGACTTAGAGATATGTCGGGAAAATTACAGCTACACAATGCGCTAAAGGATTACATGGATTTGAACTACTATTTCTACGATTACATAACCAGAGATGACGTCAGGGAAGCTCTGCACGTCGGAAATTTGACGTTCTCTATAACAGACTATTCCGTTATAACGATGATGCGGAATGACTTCTTGAATAACGTCACAGCTAAATTCGAGAAGCTTCTGGAACATTGCAGGGTACTTATATATTGGTAGGTATTTTGATTGAATTATTAACGAACTAATCGTCTTTTTTATTAAATAGTAAAATTGGAATTATCAATTTAGATGAACAACATAAGAGGAAAAAGTGTCGAATTTAGTTTTAATTTTAATTGGAATCCATAATAATGTTATTTAAAATAGGTAAAATTAGTCATAAAATCTTAGTTAGTTCCTCTTAGGCTAAAGGTATATGAACCCGGATAATGTCGACAAGGCAAGTAAAATAACGACACAAGTTATATAACTTAAAAAATAATTAGGGTTTTTGCTATTTATTGTTTCTTTATATTTTTGTTAATTAGCTAGTTTAAAAACAAATTGCATAGTGTGTTAAAATTATCTATTGCTGCAATGAAATAATAATTGCAAAACAAATAAATATAGTGGTCTGTTGGACTTGGCATCTCCTTGTACTCCGAACGCTGAGGCCCGAAGACATTGGCGCTGGAGCCAGCGGGATGAGTTCTTGCAAGCTCCGCGGTTGCCTTGGTGGTACAATGATTCTCTCGTTGGGTAAGAAATCATCCGTTGAATACTATTTTTATAGCCAATAGCTCTTTTAACTACCTTATTAAAATTAGGGTTGCTTATCTATTTTCTAATCAAAATAATTATTTTTTACTATTTTAGTGATTTGCGTTCTTTTTGAGAAGTTTTTTTTACTACTCACTCAAAGTGTATAGCTAACTGTATTTCTCATTCCTCGGTAGTTAAGACTGGCCTCTAGTGTTTTTCCTTTGTACCTATATTTAAATAAAGAAGACCTACTTTTGAACATTTTTTATATATCGTCGAACCAGGTACATTAAATCCGGTGGCAATCTCATGGAAGTGCTCTTAACGAATGCTGGGAGCCTGGTACCTATGGACAAGCCGTCGGAACTATTGCATCTCATCACTAACTTTATAAATAAAAGAGAGTCTAACTTCATACTACCTCCCAGCTACTCTCTCAATGAGAATTACACCGCACCTTATGTGGAAGAATCTACGGCTCCACCTAAAGACGATATTAAACTAACGATTAGTATCGTAGTCAATATCGTTCTGATATTATTATTGTTATTGGGAATTGTTCTGTTTTTGAGATTTAAAAAGAAAATCAAACAGCTGTACGGGCCGGTTAGTGAAGGCGCTATGAATATGAGATGAATTGTGTCATTTTAATTATTATTGAAGAAATTCTATACGCAGCCATGTAAATTGGTCTCTCAATTAGAACTAATGATTATTTCCATTTAAGATTGTATAAGAGTACTTAATAAACACTAGTTCAATAACTATATTAATGAACTGGTTATAACCTTTCTGATTTTAGTATTATTAAATATTTGGTATACTTAGTTTAATATATCAAATTGACATGGCCATAATGAGTGATTGTTACTGTGTTACAAAATTTAAGATTTATTTATTTTTATAAAGACATTATTTTTGGAAATTAAACGTTTTTTTGTAATATGTGGTTATTATTGCTGGTTTTATATATTCACAATATAAGATTTGTATAACATAAAATGAACATAAAATTTTCCCTTGAACAATTTTATTCTAATGTTTTTATGAAAGCGTAAATATACGTTTAAATCTTGAACTGATAATTATGTTACAATTTGATTAGTAATCTAGAATGCTACTTAAAGGATAAGGGCATATCCCTAACAAATGATGAAATCAAGTTAAGGGCGTTTTCACCCTTGTCAATCGGCACCATGTGACCTGCTCCACGCACCATCACCTCCAGGAAGTTGCCTGCTTTCTTATAGTACCTTAAAGAAATCGTTATTGTAAAGAAAAAGAGAACAATTCAATTAATTCTTGTTTAACCGCAACACTTACCGTAGATTTGTAGTTAATACGTTTAAACAATAAGTTTATTATAATTAATACTGCGCCACGATTCACAGTGAATAGAAATTACAGAAAAGTAATAAGTGTAGCCCCTATATACATATACGAGTAATTTCATTTGCCCATTTCCAAGGTATTGGCTGTAAGTTTTTGCCACACACGCTTATTACAATTACAATGTTTTAGATTAATTATATATTTAAATTACATTCGACAACTTTTTAAACTTTTTTCATAGCCAAAAAATCGGTTCAGAACTTGCCCGCTAATACTCAAGCGTGGTCAGCCTTGTAAAACCACTACTTCATAATCTTATGGAATCCTTGTCAAAACCTTTTTCAAACTCTTAATATAATAAAGTGTTAAACTAAGGTGCAAATTGCAATACAGTTGACATACCCAGCTACTACATTATTATGTTTCCAAACTTTCCTCTTGGTTGTTTTGTATTCAGCAGCTCCAGTAAAATTCAACGAATTATAAGTATTCACGGACGCGTGGTAAGGCACCATCATATCCAAATGTCCGCTAAAAGACACAATATATTTTATGTCATTTTTCATGTAATAAATTTTAGTATCAACGAATTTGGTGAAGAAATATCAAAGACGTGTACATCAATATTTTTTCCGTCTAACGACTTTGCATGACATTAAAGAAAAGAAACTAGAAATTACATTAAAATATTATGGTTATTGTGGTCTTAGGGCTCTTATCAAACTCTTCCCAAAACTTACCTGTAAACCAACACCTTGTAGTTATCTAAAAGCTCATTTAACCATGGCTTAGCGCTGTTCATAAAATCATCCAGGAGACTACCATACACATGCCCGTTGAAATCGTTGAACTGTTTAGAGCCAACGTGTAAAGCGCGCCTCACATCACGTAGTTCAAGAAATTGTTGATAGTTGTTGTCTGAATCAGCTTCACTTAAAAAGTTGTAGACCATTTCTAATTGTGTCGCAGAGAAGACTACCCCCATTGCATTATCCATTGCCTAAAACCAGCCTCGAATAAGTAAAAACTACTTACCTTTACGTCGGATGGCTTATAATTCAATGTTCATCAGTAAATATGGCATTTATTATGTATTATATAGTCACACGTTGGCTTCTCATTGCTTAAGTTAAAAAAAATCAATTGATTATAGAAATATAAGGTCTGTAAATAACATACCCGAAAAGCCTCGGAAAGATGTCCCTGTTTGATAAATTCTATGCATTTATTTTGATATTTTTTCACTTTATGTGCAGTATTTTCATCAATTAGTCCCGCCTCTGCGTAAAATCTACTCGATGTTTGTAAAGTTATCGGGTCTATAAAACCGTTACCAATCGAGATTCCCTTCAAAAAACGAATTATGCATTATTTTTCAATGATTATCTATTTTAGAACAAGTAAATGTATAAATATTAACCTGTAGGTTAATAGGTTGGTCCTTATTCTTGTGTCCAATGGACCTGTATAGCGAGCGAAGGCACGTGCTTGCCCGCGTACGACTCGCCCGCTATCACGAAGGGCACGCGCCGCAGCGTCGGGAACAATGTCATGAACTGCTGCAGCGCAGAATACAGGTTTTCACCTATCTAAAATTTATTTTACTTTTACTCGTGATTGAAAAAAGAATCACTTATTTCAGAGTACATGTAATACAAAACATTGACAATAGATATTTATTTAAATATTCGTAAAATTATAGAAGCTGGCAGCACATAAGCAAGTGAGGAAATTCCCTTGAATGTGGTTCCAAAAACTACAATAGAATAGTTCCAAAATAGAATGACGTATCAATTGATTTGACATAGATATTGCAAGATTTTTATAAGTTTCCGGAGTGACCATTGAACTCGGCACCAAACTTACAAAGTATTACGTATACATTTTACCGTTGTCTGATTCGTGGCATAGCAATCGTCGTCTGTGAAGCTAAACCCAGTACCAACAGGGTTATCGATAAATAAAAGAGAATGATTTGCTGCCCACGAAAATTCTGTCTCTGAAATTAAAATATGGCTTAAATGTAAAATATAGTCTTAGTCAGTTCATAGTGAATTGATCTACTAATAAATATTGATTACTTTTCAACTTCATGTCATCAGTAACGGTGAATGGTCCTATTTCCTTGAAAAGCCCATACATAGATGTTACACCTGGACCTCCTTGGAGCCAAAGAATGAGAGGTGTTTCTTCTACTGGCTTGTTCATAACTGGGAAATACCAGAAGAATAGGTTTCCGTTATTTTTTTCATTTATCTATAATAAAGTGTGAAAAAATTTTATTACTCGTTACTCGATACTATTTTATTGTCACCTAGAAATTAATTATAGACCAAAAAAAGACGTCATTAACGTTATTAACGTATTCGACAAATCGTTTCCATTCAAATATGAAACTTACCGTTAAAAATCCTGAATAGCTGTCTACATCAGCTAATCTGTCAGTTAAATTAACATAAGCCGCCTGCCTGGCTTCGTCTAACTTGTTCGCTTTGATCAGCGGAGTCAGGAACAATGGTTCCCCACAATCCACACAATCTGACTTAAAATTGTCGCTAGAACTGTAGGTGTATTCCAAAATCTTCTTGTAAAAGTGTTCTTGATGTTCTAATTAATCTAACGCCACCACAAGAAACAGGTACCTAAAATATTACAATGTTATAAAAGTTTTAAAGAATTAATCGCATTATATTGCTACTATACTTACGAAACTGCGACAAAAAGTTTGCAGAACATTGTAAATGCCGCATATAAAGTATGAAAGTTAATAAGAAAATAGTTTTTTTATTATAATTAATATATTATTATAATATATGTTTATAATTATATAATATATGTTCCACAGCGATCCTATAGCAATAAGTATCAATTTAATAATACAAAAATAATGTAAGTCTTCCTTTCTCAAGTTTTGCACTGTTTATACATTTTTATGATAATAAAAATAAATATTTGAAAAAAAAATCTGCATTTCATGTTTTATATATCTATGGAATAGGCTAGTTACTTAAGGTATTTACATATTCACAAAATAGTTTATTTTATTACGTTCATTAAAATATCAATATGGCACTAAAGTATCCTATGACGCAAGAAGCATTGTTTTGTTAATTTTTTTTGTACAATATAATGAAGAGCTATAGAGAAACAAAAAGAGTCTAGTATAATTGACTCCTATAGTTTGAGTGATTGTAATATAATGAACATATAAATTATAAAATATAATTTTTCAAAATAAAATATCCTTTTTCACTTTTGGAACGTTTTTATTTTAAAAAATATAAGATATACATTTAGCTGCCATTTCACATTTTAGTATCTGAGGAAGTTGTAAATAATTCCTACTACTACGATCTTTTATAATATTCTAGACTATATTGCATTCAAATAATACCTATTATGTCTTATATCTTTTATTTTATTACAACGGTAAATTGCATACAAATGAAACAATCAAGGCCAGCGCCGACTCGGGCTGGTCCATCGGCACCATGTGTCCCGCGCCACGCACCATCACCTCCAGGAGATTGCCTGCCTTCTTATAGTACCTGGACATAGCAATTATTAATAGCAAACAGTTGTAGGAGCCATGCTATGTTAGGCCATAGACGGAGGGCTTTTAAATTTTTTTACAAAACATTCAAAGTTTGAACTGGACCTTTCTGTAATGAGACCACACGGGGAGACTAGTTTTCCCATCATACAAATGAATTTAAATCGAATTTAAAAGTTAACTACTTCTGATAATTAAATTGGTTAGGACTAACAGATAATAACGATTCTTATTTACTTAATAATCTGTACTGGAGATTTATAAAATACAGCCTCACAAAGTCAAAGTTTACGTTCTAATAAAATCAGTAGAGAAAAAAAGACGTTATGAAGAAAATTTTAAATTTCAAAATGCTATACCAATGTTTTACTGAAACTTACCCAGCGATAACACCATTATCCAGTTTCCAAACTTTCCTCAGAGTACTTTTGTACTCAACTGCTCCGGAAAAATTCAACGAATTATACGTATTGACTGACGCGTGGTAAGGCACCATCATATCTAGATGGCCGCTTAAAGAAATATCATATTATAAAAAAAAATCTGAAGCAAAATTGCTTACAAAAAAACCAACAAATAAAAGATAAGGAACAGTATTTGTCTATTCTTGCAAATTTTCATAGAAACTTTTATAAGATTGTAGGTCCTTCGAAATTTATTAACTCAACCGTTTATGGTGGTAAATAATTAATAATAAAGACCAAGATATTCTCATACTTACTTATAAAGTAGCACTTGGTAATTATCCAAAAGTTCATTTAACCATGGCTTGACGCTAAACATGAAATCTGTTTTTGTGAGTATATCATACACGCGTTCATTTTTATCATAGAATTCTTTACAACCAACGTGTAGTTTCCGTCTTATATCTGGCATGTTAACAAATTTTACGTAATTCTTTTCAAAATCGCTGTCGATTATGAAATTGTAAACGTTTAATTGCGAGGCAGCGACGACTATATTCTTCGCGACTTTAAATTTCTAGAAAAGAAAACCATTCATTTAAATTCAGTCAAGCCAAATATGTTGCAAGTTTTTTGATAGCTTCTTGCGTTACTATTTCGAGAAATCTAATGAAAATTAAAAAAAGTCAAGACTGGTAAATCCAAGTGTTTTTATAACTTTAAATAGGGTAAATCATAGGATCGATAGGACGATGGTAAATTTCTTACGTCATGAGCCTTAAACGAGTCTCCTTCTTCAATATAAGCAATGCATTCATTCTCGACTTCTCTAACTTCTTCAGCGGTTTTATCGTCTAGAATACCAGCTTCTGCTAAGAACTTACTAGAAGATTGTAACGTCATTGGATCCATAAAACCGTTGCCAATTGAGATAGCCTTGAACAACATTTTTAGAGCAATGAAAACAAGTTGTTTCGAGGACTATCTGATCTACGTACAGCGGTTTCCCTAATATAAAACCTGGTCCTGGTTTCTACATATTTTAGCATCAGTCTAATGCGACTTTGTATCGGTAAAAGAAAAGTAAAAATTGATTCAGAGATTATTTTCTTAATCCTCTCAAACTGTAGTACCTCTATAATATCATTATATAGAACATATAGTTAGATTAAACTTTTTCTTATAAACCTGTAGATTAATAGGTTGGTCCTTATGCCTGTTCCAATGGAGCTGTATAGCGAGCGAAGGCACGTGCTTGCCCGCGTACGACTCGCCCGCTATCACGAAGGGCACGCGCCGCAGCGTCGGGAACAATGTCATGAACTGCTGCAAGGCCGAGTACAGGTTTTCACCTATCTAACAAAGCCGAAAAGTATTTTTTATACTAAGAAGTGGTGCGACGAGCTGGACGTACTCCTAATGGAAAGAGCCAATGCAATTATTATATAAAAAGGCATTTTATTACGGATATTTGAGCAGTTGTCACAAAGCAAAGTCAGTTGCCTTGTACTGATAATCTCAAAAATATAAATTTACGATTAAGAGTAAATATAAAACTATTTTAAACATTTGAAATTATATCGTAGTAAGCGCTACTATTTCTTTAACCTAGTTACGGATTTCTGATCTTGACAAAAACTTTCCGTATGAAATTTATTTATTTCTAATAAACAATAGTACCGTCGTTTGATTCGTTGCATACCCATCTTCATCCGCAAAACTAAAACCAGTTCCAACAGGATTGTCAATGAACAAAAGTGAATGATCCTCCGCCCATGAGAATTTCTTCTCTATAATTAAAAAAAAAATTACATATAAATTGTATGCAATACACAAACTTTTTTTTATAAGTAATAGTATAATAAGTATATTATCTTTACAAGTTAAAACATGTGTTTTAATTTATAAAGATAATAATTCCTAATGCAAATGTAAATTGAATATACATATGTATAAAGTGAATATTGTGATGAATACTACTTAAGACACGAATTTTGTTTATATTAATTAATTGACACTCATCCAAAGTTATACTATATTTTAATTTATATGAAAAATGTTTTCCAAAAAATATCTAGATCACGTACTTTTCAACTTCATGTCTGATGTGACTGTAAACGGACCGATTTCCTTAAACAACCCGAACAAAGAAGAATCACCAGGCCCACCCTGAAGCCAGAGGATAAGTGGCGTTTCTTTTATAGGCTTGTTCTTTACGGGAAAGTACCAGAAAAATAAGTTTCCATTGTGTTTCTCATTTACCTACAATGTTAAAACTGGTTAATATATTTTAACACTCATTTTAACACAGCGCCAACTAGTCCCACGCTAAGCAGAGCATATGTTATCGTAACTTGATAACGGTTACTTTTCTTACTTACATAGTTTTTGCATACTTTTTTTTGTATTCCTGTTGTTATTGTTTGTTATTGTTGTACTCACAGTTAAAAATCCTGAATAGCTGTCCACATCAGGTACTCTATCAGTTAAATTAACATAAGCCGCCCGCCTGGCTTCCTCTAACTTGTTCGCTTTGATCAGCGGAGTCAGGAACAACGGCTCCCCACAGTCCACACAAT
>DWAJ01003391.1:0-14919 GCA_018238005.1 Eurema mandarina
GCGCGATGCCCCCGACGACTGGGTGCGATTGGCGATTTCCGCCTGAAGGACGTCGTGCATCAGCCGCTCGTTCTCCTGCCGGACTGCGAACAAACGACCCGCTGAATAATACTCGACAACAATATATACATTAACTTCCTTCCATATGACATTCGATAGTACATTATAATTGAGGTCTTATTACACTGGTTATTTAAGCGTTAACACACGATAATGTAAATTTAAAAGATGTCGGTAAACCAGTGTGATAAGACCTTACATGTCTGAATAACGCGTTTGTTTATAAAAAATACTTTCATAACTTTGTATGTATATTGAACAACACGTATAATGATGGAATAGATTAGTTTTATTCGTATAAGATGAAATATCGGATATGTTTTAAGTTTGGCAACAGTACAAAAACTGGTAACATCAATTTATTACACGCTAAAAGGGAGGGTCTCAGAAAGTTAAGATAAAAATCGTCTTACTTTACCATTCATCACACAAGCTTATAAATCAGGTCTGTCGTCAAGATTTTACCTTAGACGTACCAAATCCATGTTCTGATTAAATTAGTACCTACTTTTACAACATAAATTGGTTATGTTAAAGTAAGTTAATTTTGTTGTTAAACAAATTTAATTATTATATTGTTAGAACAGAAGCGGCAGGAAAATTATTACACGTAGAAATGTTAATATTAGTTACAAACGTACTTTGATATAGGTTACATTCATATTATCTTCCCCGAGTAGAAATCAATATACCTTACAATATACGTAACAGAATTTTCCATTGTCAAAAAAAACAATTCATATTTATTATCATATGATATCAGCTTTTTTTCTTAATTATGATTGCCTGGAAGAGATTTCTGTTTAGCAATAAGGTCGCTTGTTACAAACAGTGTATCGAAGCATAGTGTAATTTAATATTTCCTAATGTAACATTCTCCCTTTTTTCGGAGAATTGAGAATGCGGCATTTTCTTGACAGTTATCTAATATTTATGTCTATTTCGTACTTTTTTCACCGGAGCCTACCGCAATCACGTCAGTGTCAAAGATTGTGAATGAAAATAAATATAGTATATTTCCGGAAGCGTAATTAGAAAGCTGACCTATTTTTACTCATCGACGATTCATGAAAAAAAATTCATTTGTGACACAAGAATATTTTGTAAAATGTACTGAACTCTACGATCACTCGATATCAAATGGCATCAGCGAACTGTCTAGACGACATATTATTTTGAAAACAAGATATGAAATGACAGTATCATTTCATCGGTAGATTTATGATTTCCTGTGAACTTAATATATTTCTAGAAGGATGATGTTTGTTCGAAGGAAATATTGCTCAAATTAAATATAAATATTATATTTCCGTATAATTTTTATGATGGTTATGTTTATTCTTGATATATACCTATAAGTAATGAATCCCTTCTTTCAGACTGAACAAAATATTAAATTGACAAATGTATTTCATTACCACTGTACGGGAAATTTACTGTTCTGGTATTATTACGCATATGCGAATCAATTTAATCAGTGAACAGTTAATTTTTCATCTCATCTTTCTCAAAGTCATCTGTAAATCATCGAACGATATATATTTAGATTTTGAATTGAATTTATTTTGTAATAAAGTTGCCATGTTGACCAGGTCAGATTAAGTTTCATTCTAAGAAATAAGTATAAACCTTTACGTGTCCTATATAATATGTATTTATTTTAATATTACAAACTAAAAGCGTACGTGTGGGTCTTCAAGTAATAATTTGATGACAGCGCTATCGGCAGCAAAGGATAATACTTCCGTAAGGAACTTTAATGTAATCGAAGATAATACGCTCCCTGCAGGATACACGTTCGCCATAATTGCCAACATTTGGCAATAGGCATGCATATACGATGTACTATCTTACTTTTTATATTTTTATAGATATTATTTTCTTCGTTAAACACACATTTTACATCACAATATTTGAAATTAGATCCATCAAAAACTTCTAACATTCAAAAAAAAAATCGCCAAACTTGTCCATTTTAACAAGATACAAAGCCTTTTGAAATTTAATACAAATTTGATACCTACCTGTTTCGCTCGTTTCTCTGACTCTAAAACAATTTACACAGGACAAAAGTTCCATTTAAAGGTATTCAAAGTGTTGCAAAGCGACATTAATTATCCTAAACAAATAAAGTTAAACTGACGAGGCGCTAATACGGCGGGAGATGGCGAAGTTAGTCGCCATAACTGGATTAAAACTGTTCAGATGCTGGATTAAATGCATTTTTATTTAATTTAACGTTAATTGTGTTGTTTATAAATGGAGAAGTAGTATTTCATATAAAGCGTTTAAATAAACGCGAATCATTAATATCATTCGCGAAAATACACTTTTTGTATAGAAATGTGTCATGAAAATAAAAATTTCGATTTTTAAAATGACTCTCAACGTAGCTATTACAAAAATGTGTTAACAGATATGTTGCTATTGTACCATTGATCGTATTATTGTTATAACTATGGGATTATTGTATTTGCGTACCTATGTAACACCGCAAAAACCTAAAGTTGATATGACAAGTTCAATCTTTTTCTATTGTTGGACTGCGGTATCCCAAAGTTCCAACGCCCAAAAAACTGAATATTTATGGCACCTTACCTTCACTTTATATTATAACACTTAAAACGCAATAAAAAGGCATAAATCCTCAGCAGAACTAAGGAGTATACAAACATTTACTAAGGCTTAAAAAGATTACTATAGAAGGGAAATTGAGCTACATTTATGCGCATATAATATTTGTTTGATATTATTGATAAATTGCTTTTCTCACATCTTTCCAGTTGAATACACTGACGCGTCCATAATCTGTACCGTACATTTTACTACGATATTTTTTAGAAAAAGTGCGGTCGGATTTCAAGAGATCTGAGAATTTCGCATACACAGAGTGGGCATATAATGACGAATAGTGGATTAATGGACGCTTTTAAGTATCCCAATCTGACTTTTAGTATAGCTGTAAATCCGGACGAAATAAATGTTTGCATTCACCGTCTGCAATGTACCGGACGAATGTAATTTATATCATTGGTTTTTTGCTTGATTAGTTTACTTTACATCACTTTTATGAAAGAATCTGAAAGTAATTCTATAATTAACACGATTTTAGTTCGCATTTTTATTCCGAAAATGAAAATATAATACAATTATAACATTTATTAAACAAAGAAACATATTATGTATAAGAAACAAACAATAATTTGATATCTAAAATTGGCAAGGAAATATGTATTTATAGATCACAGACGAATTTGAAGGTCGTAAAAAAATAAGTAGGTACTAATAAACAGAGTCCCGTCAGTAACAAAAATAGCAACAGAAATCGTAATAATCATAATAAAGCGACTGCTAGATGATTGTTCTGGGATTTGTATGAAATCGCAAAGCTGAATTGGCTGAGAAGTTTATTTTTGTTGTTAATAAAGGTGTAATTACTCTTTAAATCGGCAGCATTATATTTTGCAGTAGAATACAAATATTCCTATTTAACTGACTTTATACGTTTTCAATATAGCATTTTAGGGAGATTCTAAGAGTAAGATTCAATATCAGTATTCCTTTTTGTCTGTCATGAAACCTTAACTTTTATTAATAATTGGATCCTTATAGAAACTTCCAATCATCGTCGGTATTGAAATTTAGATGTAGGTAGCTTAATTTCAGAAGCCTTGCGTCCTAATCGTGAAAAATATTTCTATTGAGAAATTTAATTTGAATCGATCTGTCCTGAGACTCATATAAATCTATACTAATAGGTATATAAAGTTGAAGAGATTTGTATTTATTTGATTGAATCTTTTTTGTATAATATCACGTTAATATATTACATTACTTGACATTAATAAATTTATCGAAACACTAAGTATCCTACAAAATAAGTGTCGGGACATGAAGACGCAAGGGGAATTAATGTTTAGAACACAAGTTATACCGATATAACCAAAGTAACTTGTATTAAAATATTGTATTAAGTTGTTTTATTTATACCTGCAACCCTACATATTCTCGTATAACAAGTTTAGAGAAGAGAAAGCAAAGCTTGCAATAAACGCAAAATTCTCAAGTTTTATTACTCATCTGAGTTTTTAATAGCGCGTCTGTTTAACAACTGGCATTAGTGCTAGAAACTTTTATCCGCGTGTATTCTGTATTCTGTTCAGTTTGCAGTAACGTATCGCGATGCTCTGGCCTCATTCCAAAGTAGATGCCAGCGTGTAAATAATTGGCCAAATCCGGATTGTAAACAAGGACTCTCCATAATGTGCTCTGATTATGTACACGATATCATCATATAATCTTCTCATTATTAGCTTCGTCATTATATTTGGCTGTGGCTGCAATATTATATCAATAATCAATAACTACCCCTTGTATGTAGTAACATCAATTAACTTCTCATTCAATTATAACTATTACTTCGTATAATTAACTAGTCCTTGTTGAAACTGCATTTATTTAAGAAATAGATAACTGGTTCCATAAATTTTAACTAATATTTAAATGACAACACTACGACGGTATAAAAGAAGTATAATTAGACAAACAATTTTTTTTTTCTTACTATTAACTTTGCCGGTTTCCAGAACGTGATATTTTATGTTTATTATTTAATAAACATACATGACGTTCATCTATGATGATGAACTATATTTTACCATAGACTACACCTACACGTTGAGAATCAGCCAAGAGCATAAAGTCAATTGACTATACTATACTTTCACTGCTACAGTAAATTTAAGTATATGTATGTTCAATTATTTACCTATTTACAAAACACACAATTGTTGCTAAACAAATAACGAATGTATTTACGTAAATAAGCACGACATTTTGCAGAACACAGTCGACGCCTATTCAAAATTTTCGTAAATACAGACGTTGTTTATTCTTAAGCGTATGTAGTATTGAAGTATACAATATATTTAAAAGCAATGACTCAGCAGACTAAGGCCAGCACAGCACTGACGCGAGAACAAATTTCCAGTTATATACCAATGTTCAACTGTTATTTGTACTTGCTATTCTAGAGTGCAGATGTGAGTTCAGGCGAGGATAGCTGTCAGCTAGAATGGTTTCAGATTGAGTTCTGTTGAGCGATATGATGGAACACGGCGCTTGCATCACGACTCTTGCCATTTTCCGCTCAGGTAAATTGGTAAGCTTGGTTAATATAAAAGCTGGGTTGAAGGTAGATGACAAGTTCTAATGTTCTGAAAGCAATTAACGAAGAAGTCGTTAGAATCCAGATCTTAGGATCCAAGTTGTAAAGTTATAAAGTTAGTTCAAATAGAACAGAATTGAAATTGTGTATAAAAAGCAATTTTTCACGGAAAATAAGTTTATCGGATTTTGTCAAAAAATATAAAGCAAGAGGATCGGTGAAAAATATTATACGTTCTATTTAGTGAAACTGTTATTTGCAATAATATATGTATGTGTAATATTAATTTATATTAAATGTGTTTAGCTTCCTTTTGTTTGTAACCTTTATTCTTGCCACTTTTTTGATGTTTATATTAATTCAACATAGCAATAACACCTTAACATGGCATGTAATAAATAAGCCTTATTTTTTACAATATCATAGTAAAGTTAATTGTAGTTGGTAGTTATAACCTTCAAATCATTCGAACGTCCCTAACAATTGTAGTGTCATTCTACGTAAGTCATTTGAAAATAATATACCTACTTCACAAATATCGTATTACATAGAGAAACAAACTCGAATGCAATAAGTTTTACAGTTGCACAGTCTTAACACTAAATATTCTAGAAATAAGTGTCGTAACAATAGTAAAATTAATATATTTCACTTACTTTCAAAACACAAAGATACCTATACTACCAAAGATTTAATTTGGGTGAAAATGTCATATTATCTATGAACGTAAGAGAGCTGTTCAAAAATTGTAATTAAACAGTATAAGATACTCTTTAGGCGCAATAAGCTCTGTGTGTCGACGAATAAAATATTTCGCATAATTTTAATGAGTCCCCGGTACCGACGGTTGCACGTTATGTGCAATACAAACGGTAATCATGCTTCTTTGGATCGCAGTATTTACTAGCCGGAGTACGGATTTCCATTATACAAATGGTTTGCGATGTGCCCGCAACTTGGTCTGCGATAGAAGATAATTATTTCCGATAATTTCATAAGTTATTTGCCATTTGAGAGCTGTAATGCTAAGATTATTAGGTATATTTAGCGACGTTTCAATTTGATGATACAATCAAATTTTTCGTGGATCATCCGATTCGGTTACGGTTTTCAAAAATTCTGTTGTGTACATTTAAAGATCTTTGTATACATGGAAAGCAGATAACGAAATTATATACTTTCACAAATTTTTGTTTTGTAAGATATACGACCGTAGTTGTACAGTATACGGGCAAATAGATTGCTAAAGGTAGATTTACTTAATTTTAAACGAATTAAGGTTCCCAGAATCTTTTTGGGACTACGCTAAACATATAGCGATAGGATTATATATAAATATAAAACGGCTTTCAAGATAACCTTATTTTTTACGACTGTGAAAAAAAGACGCCTTAAGCGGTTTTAGGTAAGAAAATCAGTTGACATTTTTAGAAGTGACAATTACAATAATTTATAGTGAAATTTCAGAAAACATATATTCACACATTCTTACTTTCGCATTTCTAATATAAGAAAGTTTTGAAGTATTTAATGATTTTAAGTAACAACGCCTTTATATGAAAAAGGTATTTAAAACGAAGTCTAAAACGAAAATATATCCATTTGAAATAACTCAATTTAGACCTACGTGTGTAATAAATATTAATACCTTACCTATAACGGAATGACGTGGGTGACATGCTAAAATAACTCAAAGTTTATTTCTACGGCGCTCACAAGACACTTTACATAGCTTACGGGACAGAAATTCTTGGGACCAACTACTTAGGAGTGGTAAGTAGTTTATAAGCTTCGTCTAACAATTTCAACCTTGATTTAAACTAATCAAAAATCCATCGCATCTTACTTTTTAGATAAAGTTAAGAGACATATTTCTGTCGGTTAAGTGTCTTTAAAGCTGACTGAGCAGTCGCAATGCTTTTTAGCTTAGCGATTGCTTGGAGGTGATTGCTACTATCAGGCTATCTTTGAACATAGGTACTAAATGATATGACTATAATATAAACAAAATTCGCTTTAAATAATTTTATTCCGATATAATAAAAGATCTCATTTCTTTTGTTTTATTTTTGGATCGATGTTACAAGTCCTCGAATGTATGAAGAGTCTAGCCTCATTTGAATTTAACTTTACAATTTATAAAGGCTTCCAATCAGAAAAGCTTTTAAAGTACTTTTACTCATTGCTTTCAATTCACAGTGGAATCAAGAGGATTAAAAATCATAATTGATTATCTACGACTCTGGTTTAAAAATATAAAGACGATGCTGTATAATATAAGTTCGAAGACTATTTTAATTTATCTTTCATTTACGTTATATTATTTCAAAGACTTATTAAAGTTATAATAAATTTTAAATTCACAGAGATCCTTCAACAATTATTTTTTGTTGTAAAGTCCAGACGTGGAGTACATTGGATTCCTAAGTGGTATTAATTAGGATAATTGAATACCTAGCTCAATCCTTCTTTTTAATTAAAATAAAAGGTTTTTATTAATTAAAACTTTCTTGCTTTAAATTACGCGTAATTTATTCCATTAACAACATATTTAAAATGGTTAAAAACATGTTTAAAAAGTAAAAAATATTTATGACACTAGTATCGCTTCTACGCTGTAACATAACATATGGAAAACACAAATATTATTTTCAAATAAAATTCTAAGTAGATTTTTTGAATATAAATTATATCAGTTTAACATTGATATAGTTTTATATACAAAAAATGGTTGTCTCTTTATATTATGAATGTATTCTAGTATAGGTAAGTGGGATATCGCACAGCACGTACATTTTGCTCTTGACAACACGCTGTAAAAATGCCAAGTATGTACAGAGTTCAGCTGGGCTACGTTATATTTAATCACAATTAAGCACAGCAATATACCTTCCGAGTAAAAATTTTATTTATTGCAAGAGTAATATGAATTAATTACTCGTACAACATCCAAGTAAACATAATATACGGTCTTTTATTTCAGGAATGCATAGTCTTCATGAGGCAGGGCTTTGCACAATGGTAAAATTTGTCCTATTCGACTTTTGCCTAACTGCGAAGTATAAAAAACAATGCAAGTTACGGAATACGTTAAATAATTTCTCATTTTATAAATTAAAACAACACATTGGAGGTGAGGTAAGTGAAATTAGAGCATATGTAGTACGCAGTGGCTTTGTTTAATTAATTTTGTAGCGCGTAATTACTGTAAATAATTTTATGGAATCTGATATGGTTACATATTTGACTTAGATATTTATGTACTGCTTATCTCAGGTTGATACTAATAGAGAGCCTATAAAATGGTCTCTAAATATTTATTTTATATAAAGAACAATTTCGGTATAAACCTAATGTTATATTCGACTAACAAGGCATAAATACAAAAAAATATTACTAAGAGAAAGAACTCTATAAATATAGATAGATATAAAAACCTAAACCAACTCCATTGTACAAGTATGATCATAATTACAGATCGGAATAGTATTGTTGATATCAGAAAGCAATATTTTCTCTTGTCAGACCCACAATTTCTGTTTACCAACCGAAAAGAGCGCTTCATAACACACCTTGAAACTAACGACATAACATGAATAAATATTATTATTTTGTAAGAGAACGTCTATAACAATGACATCTAACTGATTAATCAATACAATTTCCTAAACACATATTTTTTATTACTCAAATGATACTGAAATTGTATAACGATGAGTGATATTATTACGGATTATAACGCGATCATTTTATAACTGTCCTACATATTGATATATCCCTTCGATAATGATATTACATCCATAATAATAAGCACAAATGATCAATAAAGTATCGCATAAGCCGACCTCGCGATGTCGAACATGTTATGACTTCACTTTGTCGTTCACGACGATATGTAAAGGCGCAGATGAACACTGAATTTCATGTATGAAGTAACAAGTTTTTATCCAATCGAGTGTTGCTGACTTTCATGTTTCAATCGAGAATTTTGTTATGTAATGTCTTTACAACATCCGATCTTTGGTTGGAGGTAAAATAGTAATAACAAAAGATGAGAGCAGATATTGCGGTTTTCACTTAATTTTTATGAAATTCCCATGGATTTCTACGTCTCTTATAATTCGTTACATTTAATACGACATTGTTTATTAAAAGATAAAATTATTTTCTCATTTAAAATTATCAAAATTTAATATTACAGTCACGATTGTCAATTTTATATAATGAGGTACTCGTAGTTTCTGGGTTCTCACTTAATAAGGTAATTGCACGTGTCTTTGACCTACTTGAGCATTGAGTCCTTAAAATTCACTCTATTTGCGTCGAGATATTTTCACAGGGGCTCAACTACTATGTTATATATGTATAAAGAAACCTTATAAGAATTTCAACAAAAATTTAGAAAGAAAAACGATAGAAATAAAGAAAACAGTTTGGACAGGAAAGTAATCATAAGTGGACAATCGATAGACACTTTACTGACAGAGCTTTTAAAATTATTAAATGTTTTTCCTTCGTAAGTACCATATTTGGAAGATATTATATTACGTTTTATTTGAAAGAAGTCTGTATAGAATTTTTTCCCTATAAAAAAAGGATGTAATCTACCTGCTTTTCAAACTTCAGGCAAATCCATTTTCGCGTGAAAAAGTAGTAAACATCCATTCATCTTCATAAACCTTCTCACTAGTAATATTCTTACGTAACAAATTATATAACATTTATATGATATACTAGCTGTGTCCCGCGGTTTTACCCGCGTAATTCACGTTCCCAGGGCAATACCGGGATGTAAGCTATCCTATCTTTTAAGTTGGATCAAACTGCACATGGTGTGGAAATTTTATTATAATCGGTTAAGTGGTTTAGGAGTCCATTGAGGACAAACATTGTGACACGAGATTTATATATATTAAGCTAACATTTCTTTTTCATTTACGAATGTGTAAATTTATTTGCGATACAACATAAAATGACTTAAAATTTGTATTGAATTTGCTTTTAATATACAAATTATTCGCGGGTTATATTAATCCTATCCTATCCTATTCAACTAATATAATAAATGGGAAAGTTTGTGAGAATGTATTTATGGATGTACATATGTTATTCTTTCACGCATAAACGCTGGACCGATTTACTTGAAATTTGGTATGTAGATAGGTGATACCCTTGATTAACACATAGGATACTTTGCATTCCGGTATTGTTCCGGGAACGGGAACAACGCGGGTAAAACCGCGGGCCACTACTAGTAGGATCATATTTTGCATTCGGTATACGGCAGCTCATATTAAAATCCTACGAAATGACAGCTTCCTTTTTAAATATTCTTCAAAGACGTTTAACGATGATTCGTTATTTAAACCTTATTAACGGTTAAAACTTTAATATTTATTACATAAACTTTATAAGTTTGCCTTTTGATTTATCAAAGTATTGATTTGATATAAATTTCATTAAAATAAAAGGTGTAAAAAGCTCTCGACGGACTAAAAATTGTTCTAACAAATATATTTAGAGGGAATTATTTTCAAGATATACTTATACGAGTACGTTTATCACACACCTACACCATAAGCGCTTGAATATTCATAAAGGAAAAACCTCCTCATTTACTTTAAATCAAAGCGTCTTAAGCCAGCCTATTGTTTGTTTTTAACATCATTTTAAATTTAGCCTAAATTACTTGAGCATTGACTACTCGTGTCCAATGATAAAACGTTCTTTATATGATCACGAACAACTGAGCAGGTTTCCCTGGTGGTAAGCGACCACCTCTGTCCATAAGAGTCGCAAACCCTTAATATATATTATTATGGAAATATTTTTTGTTAAAAAGGAAAAAAGAATGGATTACGTGAGGCAAGTTTTCTGTGGGAAAGTGGTACCACTACCACACCCCGCGTGACCCGGCCTAATACAAGCTAGCGGCATGGCTCTGCCACCTCGAAAATTTAAGGTTATTACACGACTTCCTTGCATTATTCCCATCATTATACCAACAAAGTAAAATGACACTCATAATTATTATAACAATTCCTACAAAACGACGTTGGACATATAATAAAACAATCGATAAAGAATGTTCCAGAATTTCTAAATTTGATAGTCACATGTAGTCACCGTAGCGTGCCTAGATCGTTAAAATATGGAACTTTTTTAATTTCACGCTCGATCCGCAAAGATCTCCGGCGTATCGCGCCGCGTCGTACGTCAAGAGGAATTCTGTCACTATTCAGTTCATCGCTACGATAAACATACCCTCAATTTAAATACCACAAGAAATTTCTTATGAAATTATTTAGAAAAAAATTCTTACGAAAGGGTTATAGCAAATTTTACAAGAGTATCTGAATTTGTGTTTAATTATGAATCAAAATATTTAAACAACGGAATAATTTTGGACAAGAATACTTTTTAATTTGATTTATATCGTCAATTAGCAAATTTTAATATAGCACGCACGTTTAGCACATGCGTTTTGAGTAAAAGTAATTTGATATACGTATAATAATAAACAAAAGTTCTTTGACCAGGTAACAGTAGGATTTCATTATTACTCATTTCGCCGAAATTCATCTTTGAAGCAGGAATCCTTTGAAATACAGCAACGATTTACAATTTCTGACTAAATCGGTTCGCCCGGTTAACAGGAATTGTTATGGATATACCTAATACATAAAATGTGCATCATAAATTGAATAGAAATTTCAGATGTTTAAGTCATCTGCTAATATGTAGGACGTACATTACTTGTTCGCATTAAAGTTTTATTTTAACACACATAAGGAATAAAGTAAATACTTATTCCTTATATTTAAATTGTAAGCATGTAACTAAAACGGAACGCAAATTATTATATAAAAGTATGAAAAGACTAGGAGTTCTTTGTATATTGCCCGCGCCCCATTTATCGGTTCAAGTATAAAGGGATTAATTTAATATTCAGCAAACAATAACTGTTTACCCATATCATAAATAGTTTGACATGAAGAATGACGTCAGTCGGGTGTGTCCTATTGACCCTGCTGAAGCCCTGACACGTCTCTGCATCTTGGAAACTTTACGCCGATCATGTGGAAAACATCAGTCATGCATATCACATGGAGCAACGCTTTCAAGTTCATAACCTCACATAATACTAATCTATTCTGTCATATGCGCTTTTTATTTATTTGATACACATACTGAATCATTGATTTTTATATTCATAATTTGTTGGTGGTTTGTGGGAATAAGAGTTCGAACTTATAATAATACAGATGTTATGAAACTACTCAACTATGACCAATTTTAAATACGTTTTTAAATAGTTATTTTATGAATTAATAATTTTTTCAAATCAATGGAATGTATTCTTTCGTATTTTCTTCAAAATGATGTATATATAAAGGTGTAGGTAAAATACTGAAATGGGGAGCAAAGAAAATTCACAATATATTTCTTGTAAGTTGAATAACTTCGTTGCAAAAGCTTGAACGCGGCCATTAATAAATCGTTTTTGAGAGCGGAGCATAAAGGGATAAATACAACAAATAACTTTCGACCAAAGTATTTCCGAAGGTCGAAAATGTCAGTCTCTTCAAGAATTCTAAATGCTCGAGAATTTCAGATTGAAAAGTATTATTATGAAAAATAAAAAATAATTAATTTTGATTTCGACTGAAATTAGGTTCTGAGCGTGGTGTGGGAGTAAATCTTAATATTTAATATTGGTTGAATAGAGTCGACCGATATTACATTATTTTTTATTTTTGCAATAAGTAGTTAATATAAATTTGCCACAATAAAATAGTGTATATCCCTAGTTTGAAAACAAAAATAATTTAACATAAATAAATATTGCGATGTAATAACAAACGTATTGTATGCCTTTGAAATTCATCACAGCTATTGAATTGTATAAGGTCTGGAAAACAAATGTAATTAACATTTATTTTACATCAATTCATTGAAATGTTCGCAGAGATTCTTCCATTAGTTGGAATTTACATAGCGAACGTTTACAAATAGACTTATTTTATCGTTTTGAAACGTTGAATTCTTCAATTTTTCAGTGTAAAGTTTAAGAACTATCATAAAATAAACGAGTTTTATTATCTCCGTGTACATATCTCACGTTATTAGATTATACAAAAAGTCAGAAGACGGTATGACGTGCGCCCTGAGGGTTTCTAGTCAATTTATAAGTTACGATAACAGTAATTGCTCTATCTAAGTAATTGCGTACAGAGAAGTACTATTTTGGTACACATATTTTCTATTAAGATCTCCTTTTCAATTGTATACCGTCAATCATAATTGCCAGATGTAGGTACCTCAATAGTGAAACGTTGAATTGTAATTCTTAAATAATTTTCTTTAACAGGTCGTGGTTCATGATGAGCCCGGAGCTATAAAGGGATAACAATCAACGGGGAAATTTGGTTTTCCGTTAATCCTACTTTAAAGCCCCAAAATTTAGAGATGAGAATCGGAACAATGTAAATTTGAATTATGGAAAATTAGTTATTAGATATCATTAATACGACATAAATTTCAAACCGGGAAATCTTGGGAATTGTCAGATTAGGTATTCACAGTGTTACTCATTTATATAAGCACAGATATAAACTATGCCAATCAGTGGTTAGTGATTACGTATATAAGATTTAATTCGCGTATGCTTAGACTTAAACTACGCAACAGACTTAGATGTTAAGAAAATATATTTTTTAAATTGTCTATCAACGGGAGACAAGATATGTTTAGTGTTTTATAATGTCTCTGTTGGAAGGGCAATGAAAAAACTGATAGCTTGGAACGTCTTCACAGAAACTTATACTTTAAATATAGGTAGGCATAGACAACGGTAACCCGACGTCAATCAGGTTGGAATACTATGACTTGTACAAATGTTAGATACAGGTATGTTTTATAGCCCTTCTTTTATATCAAATACGGTTTCAATTTATTGTGAATGATAAAGCAATCTCAGTATTTTGCTATATGTTTTGCCCTGACGTGCCAGATCGTGTCTGTCATCTTTAACTACCTAACGCTATATCACAGCCTAAGATTAGTATGGACGGATTATTAAATACTGCAAAATATTTCCTCCAAAACAACAGAAGTAATGAATAATGATAAAAATCTCGCAAATAACTAATTATCTCACCAGAAAGAGCAGTGTCACCGTCACCGAGCTAACAGTTTCGTAAGTGGCTGCACCTGGCCATAGATTTTAAAGTCCGACAACATAAAATTTTTAAACGTGCACTTTTACGTTCAAGTATTAAATTTACATTTGCCTGAAACGTACTTGTTCGACGTCGAGGGTGTCTTGACTTACATTTTTATACTTTCAAAATACATTCTTCACGAGAAGTGGGTCGACTACTAATTCACTATGAATTACTATTGACTTTTATTGTACTATTTACGGTGTACACTGAAAGTTCTATCTATGCACGTACATTAATAAAACTGAATCACCGAAATGTATTTACACGTATAGCTTCTGATGACATTTTCATATGTTTTGTGTTTGAAATTATCAGGCCAATGTATGTTAAGAAAATATTATTACATAGGTAAATTCGCAGGAATAATTTAGTTTTCCATAATAATGGCTTATATTTTTTCTTAAGAAGACTTATCAATGCTGCACAAAAACCCAACACATGGATATTAACAATGGCAGTAAATGT
>DWAJ01003392.1:0-14919 GCA_018238005.1 Eurema mandarina
GGCCGACGTTGCACTGGCGACTCCTCTGATGTTGCCCGTGTCCATAGGCGACGGTGACCGCTTACCATCAGGTGGCCCGTCAGCTTTTACGTTGACCTTACAAATTATAAAAAAAAATATATATAAAAGTGTAGAGTTTTTTTGTCTGATTAAAATAATATGTAAATACAGCCCTATGGCTGTTGCCTTTAAAAAGGTTAATGAGATAAAGAAGGGCTTGAGGAAAATGTTGGAATCCAAAAAAGACATCACTACAGATACTATTACATTTATACCGCGTTGCGAGTTTTCCCGTCGAAATCTAGTTTTACTCTACAAAAAGCCGTTTTGCCAGTAATAGCTGCTATTCAAATATCTATCAGATAGCTTTTTTATTATTAAAAATATATCCGTTATTTTAAAAACTTTTTTATTATTAAGAAAACGGGTATTTTACGTATACTTAAGATTACGATAAACTAATGATTTCCACTCCGTTTGAATGTTGGTAATTTAAATCTAAATATGGCAAATGTTAATGTATCCAAATACTGAAATCCGTTTTCGGAATACAAGTTATTAAAAATTATGACTTTAATATGATTTTATGGATAGCTAATAAATAAATTCTTTGTTGTTTTCAAATTGGTTTTAAGCATGTCAGTTATTAACAGAAATAGAAATATAGAAGTTAAGCTTATGCATAAGTATATATTTTATTAATTTTTATTTTTTCTCAATAAACTAAATAAATAAAAAAAACTGAAGTCCCTCACAATATCATTTAACAGTCAAACATTCCGTAATCATTTACCAAAATAACTTTATATAACTTTTTTCCTTGCAAGTAAAGTTTGTTCAAAACTTAGACTTTTTTGAGGATAACGCCCACTGAAGTACTAAGATATATTTAAATACATAAGAAATATCTGTGTGCCAAATTAAGTGATACATATCTTTTAATATAATATCGACTCTACAATATTATGACACAAATATGAGTGGCGCCTACGCTCATTGCTATGCAATTGGGCCTCCAAGGTACTTCCAACTCGACCAAAACACCCACCTGCTAAGATATTTCGAATCATTACTACATATAATAAGCATATGCTAATTCTGTAAATTTTATGCTTAAAATTAGATTTTATATAGTCTTACAATCTATTATCAAATATATTATAATATATGGATAACGTTGTTCATTTTTTTGGATAGAGAGTAATCGTAGAAAACGAAATAAATGATCAGTGAGAAAAATAAAAAATATGGAAATGGCTATTAAGCAGGCGAAATTGTGGGACACGGATTAAAGAATATATAATATACCTACGTAAAAAAATATATTTATAACTGAAAGGCTGTTTGGTTGTCTATGACACTTTATTTGACAGAAGAATAAAATTTATCCAGCTATTCTGTCCTGTTTCAATTACCATAAAATTAAAGAAATAAAAATGAACGACGCATATTTGTTACTTGTTATAAATACATATGCTTACTTAAATACCTAGAGACTTCAACAGGTGTGCTAGTCGTAGCGTATTTGCTTGATCAATTTCAAATACTACAGCTCAAATTCAGACCAATTAAATATTAACTGGTCTCGACAAATATAAATAACGTTAAATTTGAAAATAATCGCCCTAATCATATCCTGTTTTTCGCAAACCGGTAATTTACCAGTTGAACATAGTCTTAAATCAAGTCCATAAAAAGATTCGGCATTTCACTTGGAGTTGATTACGAATAAAATAAACAAGGCAAGGCGTTCGGCCCGGCAGGTATGGTGTACGATATCCCCACTCTCGCGCAAGCTCAGGGTGTATGACTATTGAGAATGACGCTAGTATTCTGGTTGTCATACCAGCCTTCAGTAAGGTTGTGTTGAACCGACGATCGCTCGATACGACGTCCGAATAATCGATGTACCGACTTTTCTCAATGAAAAGTTCAGTGGAAAGTGCTTAAGTGTTCATATTGTGACATACTGAAATATTCGTTCGTGATCTGTGTTCACGTGATTTCAGTGTTTGTTTTGTACATTGGTTACGTAACGTGAATACATATTTTGGTGACAGGTAATTTATCTTTTTTATTATGACTAATTTGTATATGCATATGTATATATAATAATATGTATTGATTTTTTAAATATTCCAATTTATACATGATGCAGTGGTACGTTTAAATTAATTTGATTTTTGTTATCAAATACATAATTTAAAATCTTGAATATGTATTGGAGTAAAATAATTGCAGTAAATTAATGAAAAGAAAAAACTAAATGTATTTAAATTTTTATCTATTGTTTTATCTATGATATAAAAAATACCTTCATTGTTTTTTACTAGACATAAGAATTATAATAATAAAGTTCTCCATAACAATATTATGTCCCAATAGTAAAATTACAAAATCAAACTACAAATATATTAACATTAAAGTAAAACAATACAATATTTTACCGCCAACGTTCATTATGTTAAGATTAGCAATGACATAACATCGATATGGTATGGGTGCGCATAATATATTTAATATTTATTCAATGACGCACCGTTCTGTTAACGTACCATTTGGTGGCTAATATTTAAGCATAATTTATCACTCTTACTTACGAGTTGCAATATAACAACTATTAGCAAATATTAATCATTTGTGCAATGTATTTAGATGATCATTAGTTTACCAGATTACGTATCAAAGGTTGGTTTAAGCAGACTAGTTTTTATAGTTTACGACATAGCTTGTAAAGGGCTACTCGTTAATGAAATGTCTTATGAACTGGGCCTGTCTCGTTGTTTACGATACGTACTATAGTTAAGTATTAATTTGGGTAACATTTACCACTTCTATCAAATGAGAAAATATTTCAAATCCAATACGGAATTTCAGAGATAATTAAGTTTATTAAACTAAAGTTATTCATTAAGAACCTTTTGTAAACGAATTCTTTTGATAAAGAACATATTATAAAAAGGCTTTTTGAAACTCGAAACTATCAAGGATACGTGGTTGAAATTCTTAAAGTAAAATACAGAAGCTTTTAGAGGTACATACGAATACATATATTTCCATACATTTCCGGTTCTGAAGCATAAGGACACATCGGAAATTGCCTTTGTAAACATTAATTCGTTTCTTAACTGTTTGTGCTCAACTGTGTATTGATAATAAGAGGCTCATATTGTTTCCTGAATTGATATTATTTTCCTTTTATGTGTACTATAGAATAAGACAGATAGACAAATATGATGGGTTATTTTTAAAACAAACATATAAAATCGACATAATGGTTGATGTCATTTACTTTGCTTCACATAGGACAAGATATTTTAATGATTTTTTTATAATAATTGAGTTTTATTAGTTCGTTTCAATAAATAATATAGGTACCTATATTTTTAGTTTGGGTCTACAGACACGTTGCCTTCGGAAATAATGCTTGTTAAAAACACGAAATAATCTATAAGATTAGCCCAACACTATAGCCATGTAATAACTAATAAGTAATGATTCTTAATTAACACCAACTTTTTAATAAACAAAATACCTAGCTAACTTAAGAAGCAATACAAATGTTTCATTAAAAGGGTTGTCTTACGAACTCAATATTGAAACATTGTAAGAATACGCATCTTTACTGGTCATCGTCCGATTTATACGTATGATTTACATTGCGGTATGCCACCTAAATGTGGTTTCATGTCTATCCACTTATCTAATAGGTATATTGTCAAATGAATCGTAAATTTGAAGGGGTTGGTATTTTTGCGCCTGGCCAAACATTTGTTTAGGATTGAAATCCGTTGGGTAAAATAAAAAAGGTAGGAAAAACAACAAATAATGGAGTCTATTGCTTTATCTAAAATCAATCATTACTGTCTTTAAACAGCTTTAGTATCGCTGTTTTACAGTTAATTATTTGTTTATAGACTACTTACTACGTAACGCAATGACATCACTATATGTCTTAACATAAGGTCAGTTTTCTAACAGATGGGACGGTATTCTATTGCGGCATAGCTCTACCACCTACTGTAAAAGTTATAATAATATATAGCCTGGTTAGAAAGCTTGCATAATATCTAAAAACCATATTTAAACACCAATAAACATTAGACCTTAACCGTCGGATCTTTACCGCCGAGCAGCGACAATCATAAACCATTTAAATTGAATACATTTTTCTGTCCGAACATAATTGTAGCCGATGACTTTGATACCAGTAAAAAATACGACAAAAAGCAAATTGTCATGGACAATTATAGATGTTATTATATTAAGATTGAAGTATAATGGCAGGTATAGTTTTTCAGGTGCTCCTACGCAGTCTTTGTCTTGTCTATATTAACTGTTACATTAAGATCATTGCTCTGCATGAGTAATATTATAACACTAGGTGGATAATGGTCTAATGTTCCTAAAAAATCGTGTGGGCGCTTGAGGTTTTAGTTGTTATTGTATTATTTGTTGCTTTGTTTAGAAGTTACCTTTGTGTAGATTTCGGCTTTTGTTTTCGGGTTAATAATAGGTCAAAGATTATAATGTAGTTATTTGTGTAAATTTAGAGTCGAAGTTTAAATTACGTTGGTTAATGAGGTTATTGTATTTCTATTCTACGTTTTGTGAAAACCTTAAGGAATTAGTGTTTTTAAATAATCTTAAGCTATAATAGGAAAAGACCGCTACAAAAGATATGTCAGAAAATCGTTACGGTATGAAGGCAGGTTGGAAAAAATGTATATTACTTTTACTTTGATTTAAAAAATTACAGTATGAATTGACTTTATTGCCATTTAATGAGCAATTTGTTTAATATATTACTTATTATTTCCCATAGGTTTAACCACAGCATGATTCACTAGCTATGTCGACGTCCCATGCAGTCATAGGAAGCACGATTGCTTAAAGCAGACATTTCCTAGAAAAGCAGTTGTCATCACGCAGCAAAAAGTATTGTACTACATACAATACTCTTGAATACAAATAAGTTTAATATAGTATCATAAAAACCTTAAAATAGTTATGATAATTTAGTATTTGATAATATTAACATTTTAATGGCATGATTATGTTTAATCAAAAATTAATAAAAAATATGTATTCTATTGACGGTAAGACACTTACAATGGCACTGACGACACACAAACAATGAAAAATGAACGAATATAAACATAATATATTAAGAGGTTTTTATTTGACACAAAAACATACAAAACATTACAACAAGAAAAGATTACATTCATACACTTTTGACCTATTACAGAAGATCTATTTATCATAATTATCCTGTTCTTGCCTTAACGAGAGTTATGAAGCAAATATATAGACTATTTTAGTTTAACTAATGCTTTAGGTGTGGGGCCATATCCTGTCTGAATACCAGGTAAAATGTATTAGATTCCAGTTTGATACTAATTAGTACATTTATCCATCTAAATGCATATAAAAAGTTTATATCAGACACCTTGATTGATTATTGCAATCGAATAACGTTTGCCTCCACATTGCCTGTATACTAGGTAACTAGAGAACTATAAGTTTTTTTTAATGTTATGGCAAACAACTGATCTTGCCCACGAAGCTTTCTAATTTCAATTCATCTTTATCGATTGATTAAACTTTTAATCAATCGATAAAGATGAATTGATATGTTCTTATCGTTTTTGTATGATAAACGATTTTCCTCGTATTCATCAGATGCATTATTTATATGCATTAATCTTCAGAACTCAAGGACATAACAATGTCACTGTCTCGAGTTCATGTTTGTTTCATACTTCGTAGTTCGTGACACGCGATGTTTCGATAACACGAGATTTCGCTCGTATATTCGCACCACGTAGGGGATTCAGTCATTCAGCACATTGACACTAAGGTTGACGAGTGACCCTTGGAGACAAGGCTTATTGGCGCGGAATTCGGTACATTATCGAACAAAGACGTTCGATGAAGAATGTCCCATAGTCTACAGTCCTATAGGTGCAGATCATGTCTTAGATTGGGAGTAGTTATTATCCGTTTATAAGAACCATACTAAAAATACCTATTTGCTAGTATCAAATACGGATGATGAATGTGAAGGATTTAAAGAACGACTTCATTAGTGTTATAAAAAACTCGTTTAAGGAGTAAACTGTTGACTCTTTGTAGGGATTAATTAAATATTGATTGTATAGTAAATTGTTAACAAACAGGCGCCACAATGTGTCATAACTACGCGTATATCTAATAGTCTTCTGAAGTAGACTATTAAAATTATTTTATGTAATTGGCCTTTTTGTTATAAAACTTCGAGGAATCTATTATATATGCTCGGCCTACTACCAAAGTATATTAAATCAATCAATTTATTCATCTTTATACGAAATCATCCTATGACTTACTAAATATTATAATATTATAAGATAATTGAATAATATAGTATCTTCATAGTAACCAGAGAAATATTTTATTGTTAAGACGATTTAAAATTTTGATTGTATTAATATAGTATATTTAGGAAATTGATAAAGATTATAATTGATTTTATAAAACAAACTATTCGTTCTGTATTATATTATGTCAATAAATTTAGGTGAGAACTTAGAAGTCTCAAGCCATCTTTCATGTATCATCTACATATATGTACATCATATAATATCTCAGATAGTATTGATGACGGGGCATTAGGTAAAAGGCTGTTAGGTTTATAAATGAATGGCTCATTGTTCTTTATCTGTTCAATTAAATTACACCTTTAATACTGCACATATATAAAAGCATCCGGATGTATTTGCTTGGTGAATCATTACTCATGTAATAGGTTATAGACAATTGCCTTATTAATTGCCTGTTGAATAATAAAGTACGCCTTCTGATAAGGGAATAGTGATGAGATTTAGCTGATAACTATATGTGTATATATACACGTTTTAAGGAATTCGAATAGCAAAGTAAATTATTAATTGAGATTATGTGTGAACCGCCGCGTCGTAGTATTATTAAATAATTGTTATACATGGTAGTGATAAGAAGTGATTTAATCTATACTCATGTATCAAAGAGCTGTTATAGTTTGCGGTGGTGGAAGTAATAATATTTATATAATATTTTAAATATACTTAACTGATTTTGAAAATTATTTTTGACAATACGCATGATATTAGTAATTTGGCTTACACTAATGATATCCAGATCAAAATAGACCAAGGAATCAAAGTAAACCCTTTCATTAAAATATATCTGGTTTTTTCTAGGGGTATCAGAATTAAATAATACCAAACCATGCATTATTTTTGCGACAATGTAGTAAAGTTTATACTTACTCCTACTAAGGGATAGTTGAATGGTCATTACCAACTTAAGTAAAAACCTATGGCCTGGTTTTTATAAAGAGACTTTTATGTAGAGGACGTCTACTACAATTATATATAAAAAACATAAAATATATTATCTAGTAAATACACGGTAAAAAAGATGAATCACATTAAAAGTTTAGTCATACCATAGTGTGGTCGTACTCATGTGACAAATAAGGTATTGGCCTCTACGGAGAGGAAATAAAAAAACACGTTTATAATTTGCAAAAAATCCAAAGGTTACGATTAATTGTATGAACACCTTACTTTTGTGAACTTGACCGACATTTGAGGCCATAGTTGAGTGACATTTGATGAATAATAATCAGTTTTGAGTGTGGGAATAATGTATAGATGTTAAAGGAATTGAATGCACATTTTTATTTATTAATTTTACCGACGACCGCTTGGCGCAGTGGTAGCAGAATTGCTTTCTACGCGAAGGGTCGTGGGTGCGATTCCCACACCGGAAAAATATATATGTTTTTTGTGTTTTTCTGGGGTCTGGGTGTTGCTATGTATTGTATGTATGTATTTACAAAAGAAAAGTATGTATATGTAATATATTCCGTCATCTAGTTGCCATAACACAAGCTTCGGCTTAGCTTGGATCTAGATGGTGTTGTGTATAAATGTCCTGAAAATATCTATTTATTTATTTAATAGTAGCCGCTCCGCGGTTTTGCTCGCATTTATGTATGTATTATTTACATAAATCTTCCTCTTGTATATATGCTATCTGATAAAGACGAATAATCCGCATAAATTTGGTTGTTTGGGTGGTAGTTTAAAATATATTATAAGCATACTGAAAAAACACTATATTGAAATGAAGTAAGGTGTCTATTCACTGTGTGGAGATTATTACTAAGGATTTTGTTTGATGTCTCTTAAATATGAGAGTAGTAATATGTTAGTTATGTATGTAGTTTGATATGTTTTAATAATAACAATTATTTAAATGTTAAAAAAATATTCTTAAGAAAATTTTTTTTTGGTCAGGTAAATTATATTTTGTGTTATCACTACCATCAAGATCATCACATTTTCAATGTCACTGAGGTTATGTTTAACAATCAGTTTTTAGTTTTAAAATATATTAGTTTCGTTGTAAAATAATTCGTATTTCGTTTTTGAAAATTCCTATATTTCCACGCTGACTCATAGAAAAAATCAGCATATATAGAGAAGTATAGATACCAATCATTTATACTATATATACAAAGTAACAATCAAAGCATTTAACATAAAATTTAAATTAGCATAACAAACACATAATAAAAGCTGTTTTACTTTAAAAAAACATGATCAATTACGATTACATGATTAGCCTAATGCAAATTGTTACCTGTTTGACAATAACAATGTTTCTTCACATTATGCACTAATAAACAATCCTCATAACTAAAAACAAGTATTTAAAACACAAGTGTAACTGATTACAAAGTTAAATTAAAATACTTAAAAAAGCCACCTTTTCACTATAAATCCTAATTTATGGTGCTAATAAAAAACGAATTATGCCTGAGAGCATTGGGTTTCGCATTTTTTCCTTATTAGTACCTATAAAAATCGATTCCACAAAAGTGTATTGTGCGAACGATGTCTTTTGCATAATTCATGGCATGAGCTACAATCTGATATCGGCTTTAGGAGATTTGAAACCGCATTGGACTTACAATGAAACGAATACTCAATTTTGAGTTTACGTAAGTTCGATGAAGTAGTTTGGAGATCTTAGAATATTTAGTTTACGAACAGATATAATTGGAAAATCAACTTAGCAGTAAACTTTAATTAATATAAAGAGTGAGATGTAGATTTATGAAATGAAGTTTTAAGATTAAGTTGTTTTTTATTCTTTATTTTTTGGAAAGTTATTAAGGACTTAGTGAAACTATTGATATTATATTTTTCTCAATAAAGTTTTAACTTTTCACATTGGGAAATAATTAATTTTGTAGTGAGTGCAAAATAGTACATATTTTATCGCGTTAGTTTTTTTAATACCTTTTATCTCTCAACATCTATAAAATTTTAAAACAAGCAATTTAATGAATCCGAATCACGAGAACACAAGCTAACATTCAAATTACAACCTTCACGGTTAATTAGTTCGGCAAACAATTAACTTTGTATCGGAATCGAGACGTCTTGTTACGAAATAAGCTAGAAATACATTTACTCGCCGTTGCATACGCTTGAACGTTTTTTGACGGATATTATGTTATGTGATACGTAATAGTACTGAATGAGGGTTACCTATGATTTCGCTTTATATAAATAAAATAAATTCAAATCTATAGTTACAAATTGTGTAAATCACACCTATGAAAATATTTGTTTGCCACGCAATAATTCGCAATTTTTTTTGAAAGTAACCTATAAGTTCTGTATGTGAAAATCTTAACATACCTGTTTTATAAAAATGTCGCGATGAGATGATAAAATAATTATATCATACTTAAGTATTATTCAAAAGATATGGAAAAACACACAAACAGTTACGCTTAAATAACTTTGAAACGTCTTATATATTTTTTTTTTCGACTGAAATGCGTTTGAAAAGTATACGTCAAAAAACGTGCAGTACTATGCCGTGTGACTGTGTATGCTGCACGTTTTCTGACGGTATTTACGCGTACTCCTACGCAAGTAACAACTTCACCAGTGGATAGTGGACAGGAATTTTGTTTAGTCTTTGTACATTTCTCATGGCGATTGTGAAATTGTTTATTCGAATGGTTTGCGCGGTTCCAGTGTATTGCACAAACGTATTTGTTAAATAGTTTCGTGTTTTGTGTAATGGGTTTCCTACTGGGCTTTAAACGAAACTATTGATAGGTAATTCTTGTTAGTGTTGGTTAAGTTTTTAATACTTTTGCTCAATATTTCTTATATGATAAAATCTTTTTCTTCATTTGACAATATTAACACAAGTAACTCAAAGAGAAAAACTAAAATAATTACATTAATTCCTGAATGGTTATTTTTGGTATTGCTTCGGGAAAAAAAGGTGTAAAGTCGTGCGATAATACAATAAGTAGGTATCATCGGAATATTCTAACTTTATTGCTTGTAAAAAAGACATAAAGTGCGCAGATAACATTATAAATATTTTACAAAAAAACATAATTTAAATATAATAATTAAATTCACACAAACATGTTTATAGAAACGCGAAATAATAAAAATACATGTCACAATATTCTATTATATCAGAATGTTTAGTTGGGTTTTTTATTTTTTGTTCGACGAAGATAAAAGAAGCATAAGGTACGGTCAGTTTTAGAGGTGATGTCAGAACTCGATCCCATGTGGTTATTAATAACGTTTTTACACCCGTATTATTAGCTATAAAACTTAAGAAAAAATATATCTACAACATGCATATACCTAATCAAGTTTAAAGTGATTGGTTATACATACAGCAAAACCCGCAATTGTAAGAAAAATATTACATGTTTATTTATAAAGAAGACATGTTTAATGCCTAAATTTGGTTATGATATGTAATATTTTACCCGTGTCTATGGTCACATCCGTGTCTGTGGTTATGATTTTTTTTCATAATTTTCGTAATTCTTTAACATAGCATGTTCGGTGTTACTAATAAATATTCAGGTATTAAACTATGATCTATAGGTAAAGTAGTTCAGTAGATTCTAAGACACACACACACATGAACACACACACACACACACACATAAAGACACAATACAAATGTCAATAATTTTCCCCGTTTTTGCAACATGCAATATGAGCGAAGAATCAGACTATAAATGGAGAAGATAAATGTCGATAAAGGGACTATTCATTACAAAATTTTTTTTTATTCGAACTAATAGTTCCGAAGGTTACCGCGTACAGACAAAAAAAATCTTCAGCTTATTATAATAGTAATAAGTAGATATAGTCTTATAGATAAGCCAATATCTAGTCGCAAGTTAAAGTTACAGCGCCTTACAGTTAAGACATATTTCTTGCTACAAGAACATTTGCTTGCGTGTAGGAGTTATTATTTTAGTATCCAATTACTTTTGAGGTCCTTGCCCCGGCTTCTGTATACCTGCAGAAGACATGAAATCCGAATTTCGTTTCGTATTTGGCAAACCTCGTACACGCTATTAAAACTCGGAAGAAAGTATTATTTACAAGTTTCCATTCTTGTAAGGTTGACGCATCGCTATTAAGGTTGTCTCATGGAGTATGCAAAGGCTCTCGAGTTCTTAATTCAACTTATTTTCTCTAACTAATTGGACAATATTTAGGTTACCTCACTATTGAAAAGTCAAAGTCATTATAAAAAAAGGATTCCGTAAGGAATAATAATATATAAATTTCTGAGTTCCATGGGCAATTTATGAAAATTTTTTCATACATAAATAAGGATTTTTTTAGATAGATTTAAATTTTCAGTGTTTGTAATAGTGTAATGAGTGTAGTTTGTAGTAAAATGACGTTTAACAGGTGTGTTGTACAGATGTTGCCAGTTGCGACGTATCGTACCTTGAAACCATAAGGTTACGAAATAAATACTCATTAGTAATATAAAACATAAAAAGTTTTCTCAAAAACATGATAATAAAATAACTAGCAATATACTAAACAAATTAAATCCCACGTTCTGTTTATTAAACGAAAAATACACTTAAACTTAGTAAGTAAGGTATTTTTAAGATTTCTTATGTATACAAATTAAACATAAAGTTTTTATATATTTATTACAAACGAGAACCTTTTACTTATAATAAATAGGTTTAAACATCGCAATATAAAAATCCGGACTCCGGAGATTACCGCGTTCAAACAAACAGCAAAGTTGCTTTATCTGTCCCTATAATATCACTATTTATTTGCAGAAATGTTTAACCTACGTTTTTTAATAGATACTAGATAGAAGAGTGATTCAAGAGGAAGGTTTATATGTATAATACATACATACTATAAGAAAACGATGCCGGGGCGGGTCGCTAGTAATATAATATTAGAATACATACAGATTTCTCAATTAAAATACTTGAGTAGTGAATTCCGGGTAACATCGTGACTTAATATTATTGTAACAATCGTCGTATTTCCTATTGTTCTGTGTGTTTTGTATTCAGATTGTAAAGAGATCGGTTTACTCTAAATGTTAGCGAGTAAATAGCCTTCTACATGTTTGGTGGAATACAAAATAATTATGTTTCACTTCTGACCCTACATCCGTGATGTAATCGTTGGTTTGGGGCACTAAGAGATGGTCTATGTTCTTTCGTTAGACTTTATAAAACTTAACATTATATAAATACTTTTATAGTATTATTTACTTGGATTTTATAAATACCTATTAAAATAGTCGATTATATATTTAATTGGACTAAAAAAAGTATTTTATTATTGATATATTTGAGCTTTTACATTTTCGACATTTTCGTGAGGTTGTTTTACCTCAATATCAGCTAAATGAATTTTGCCTAAAATAGTAACACTTGTTATTCTATCATCTACCATTACTACATACAATTGAAATTTAACATGAAACGGAAAATGTATCTCTACATTCATATTTTTGATACCTTCTTTCTAAACACACAAACTACGTATTTATATACAAGTAAGACCTCTTTCGAGTGCTTCTAGGTGGAGGTAGCTTAGGAGGTAACTTAACATAAGGCACCTCTCCTGTCGATTTGCCAGCTAATTCCAAAAAAATAAACAGATATTTTAGTATGAATCAAAATCGACTTGACGTTTGATCAGGCATTTAAATAACTATTTAATTGTTTTTTTTTTCAGATAGTAATGTGCTGACATGCCGAGTACAGCGTTGCAACGAGAGACGACCTCCGCGTCGCCTGTCAACCCTTCCTACGACGAGACGCTAGCAAATGTAGGTTAATGCATCAATTTGCCGCTAGGGGCGCTGGTGTAGTTAATATAACGAATAACAATTTTAAACGTATACTTTAACTAGTCTGCGTGGACTTTCATATAAACTTTGAGGCCCCCTCCTCCCTTATAACCCTTTTCCACGTTAAAAGTAGCCTATGTTTTATCTCAGGCTCTAGAGCCGAACCATCTGTGTACCAAATTTCATTACAATCGGTTCAGCGGTTTCGCCTTGAAAGCGTAAAATTATAAAAAGTTTCAACCCCTCGCGCAACCTTTTGGGGGATGATTTAAAAAAAACTAGCCTATGTCCTTCCCCAGGCTTTAGATTATCTTTGTACCAAATTTTGTTTTAATCGGTTCAGTAGTTTTAGCGTAGTAGAAAGACAGACAGACAGACAGAGTTAATTTCGCATTTATTATTTACTAGTTTGGATTAGACTAAAAAATAACTAAATAGCAGGATCTCTAAGGCTGACATTTATACTCCATTGACATAATATTATAATATTTGAAAAAATTGTTCAAACCTACGCGTGGTATCTCTGATACCATGAAGATATATTATGTCTTTGTGAAGTGTGAGTTTTAGTAATAGATACAATAGTTTCAGATGTTACGGCAGACAAGTAAAATAACATTAAGTTTAATAAAACTTTTTTTCTTTATTTTTGTGAATCATACATCAATTTGTCTTATGTAATTAAATTAATTAACAATTCGTCCTTATATATTCTTTACATGCACATAATATTTAAACGTAGAAAAACTAAACACAAATTCCATACAAAAATAAACTAAAACAACCTTAAGAAAGCTTGACATTACAAAGCGATCTGTTGAATGAATTTAAATGTAGCGTTATCGTTTATCTTTTAATAACACAGTGTGAAGACAGCGGTACATAATTACTGTGACGCATTCCGGCAGCGCCTACTGTATCTTTGATATCTTTTGAACGTATTTATAGTCCGCGTCACGAATCTTTAGCGCTGAACGAAACCTGCGCAGAAATCAAAAATAAGGTATCGAGGTAGCGGTGCGGCGCGCGGGGCGCGTGATCGTCGGTGCGCGAGCGTTGATTGGTTGTCCCAGTCCTGTTGACTTTCTCGCACCAATACGTCAATTACGATCGCGATTCTACCGATGCGCAGCTATACTCGTCAATCGCTAAACATAAATGACGCATACTATACATAGATCTAGTTTTTCATTTATAGCATATTTGCATTATTCCGCATAGTGCGGAATAACGCTTAACGTTAAATGTTTTACAGGTAAATGAGCTTGGAAAAGTTTTTGCGTTTGTACCTAGTGTTGTGTGCGGACAGCGTAAACTGGTTTATTCTGGTTTTGTGCGTGTTTCCACTTTCCACTATCAAGTGACGATTTATTTATTTATTTTGTGTCGTTCAAAACTTTTTACCTTTAAGAACGACACGATATTTTATCGTTTCACGGTAGTCGCCTTGTCGTTTGCTCAAGGACGTGAAATTGAATGAAAATTTTATTAATAAAGTCAAAACCTTTTTTATTTAAAACAAAAACTTGTTTTTATTGAAAACAAAAATCAGAGTGTTGCTAAAGATAAGCATTAAATTAAATAGTAATGTTAGGATATCGAAACATTTTTGTATAGGCTAGAACGATATAGTGGAAACCCGCTCTAAGATCTGAGTAATATACACACCACTACATATGCAAAAATTTCTCGAGACTA